>WNWK01019634.1:0-27500 GCA_009830355.1 Cherax destructor
CACACACTACACGCACACACACACACAACTACACACACACACACTACACCCCTATACATCCCACACTACACACACCACACACACACACACATACACACACACACCATGCACACACACCTACACACACACACACTACACGCACACACACACACACACACTACACGCACACACACTACACACTACACCCCACACACTATGCACACACACACCCACACACACACACACACTATACACACACACACTATACACACACACTACACACACACACTACACACACACTACACACACACACTACACACACACACACTACACACACACACTATGCACACACAAACACTATGCACACACACACACTATGCACACACACACACTATGCACACACACACACTACACACACACACACTACACACACACACACTACACACACACTACACACACACACACACTACACACAGACACATGAACGACATGACGGAAGGAATAGACTCCGAAGTGTCCCTGTTTGCAGATGTGAAGTTGATGAGAAGAATTCAATCGGACGAGGACCAGGCAGAACTACAAGGGATCTGGACAGGCTGCAAGCCTGGTCCAGCAATTGGCTCCTGGAGTTCAACCCACCAAGTGCAAAGTCATGAAGATTGGGGAAGGGCAAAGAAGACGCAGACGGAGTACAGTCTAGGGGGCCAGAGACTGCAAACCTCAATCAAGGAAAAAGATCTTGGGGTGAGTATAACACCAGGCACATCTGAGGCGCACATCAACCAAATAACTGCTGCAGCATATGGGCGCCTAGCAAACCTAAGAGCAGCATTCCGACATCTTAATAAAGAATCGTTCAGGACTCTGTACACTGTGTACGTTAGGTCCATACTGGAGTATGCAGCACCAGTTTGGAACCCACATCTAGCCAAGCACGTAAAGAAACTAGAGAAAGTGCAAAGGTTTGCAACAAGACTAGTCCCGGAGCTAAGGGGTATGTCCTACGAGGAGAGGTTAAGGGAAATCGACCTAACGACACTGGAAGACAGGAGAGATAGGGAAGACATGATAACGACATATAAAATACTGAGAGGAATAGACAAGGTGGACAGACAGAATGTTCCAGAGATGGGACACAGCAACAAGGGGACACAGTTGGAAGTTGAAGACTCAGATGAATCACAGGGATGTTAGGAAGTATTTCTTCAGTCACAGAGTGGTCGGGAAGTGGAATAGCTTGGGAAGCGATGTAGTGGAGGCATGTTCCATACATAGCTTTAAGGAGAGGTATGATAAAGCTCATGGAGCAGGGAGCGTGACCCAGTAGCGGCCAGTGAAGAGGCGGGGCCAGGAGCTATGACTCGACCCCTGCAACCACAACTAGGTGAGTACACACATTACCCACACACACTATACATACTACACACACACACACACTATACACACACACTACACACACTACACACACACACTACACACACTATACACACACACACACACACACTATACACACACACACACTATACACACACACTACACACACACACTACACACACAACAGGCCTAGTGTCTAATCGACATGTGCCTTGGACAAAATGGTAACTAACACACTACACACACACAGATGAATCATAGGGATATTAGAAAGTATTTCTTCAATCACAGGCTTGTCAGGAAGTGGAATAATCTAGAGAGTGATGTAGTGCAGGCCAAATCCATTCATGGCTTTAAGAAGAGTTACTGTTTACTATTACTCTTTGCTCAGTATTTAGTTGGAAGTTAAAACTACATTTCCTCTCTTCTCCAGTTACTCATTTTGCGTGCATTTTGTGCTATTGCGCCAGGGGCGCACTTATCGATGACTTTTGCAAAGTCTGTGTATAATGAATACATCTGCATTTTTGTCTCAGTGCATCCAATATCGTGTGTATGGTCCAGGAGCGAGAAGCAGGAGCGACCTACTCTGGGCTCATGCTGCCCTAGATTGTGCACCTGTTGTGAATTCAAGTAGTTAGCAATTTTATTTTTTTTATAACTCAGAGATTTTTATAATGTGGGAGGTTAGTACCATGGGTCTATAGTCATTTGCCATTGTTTTTGTTGCCACCTTTACGAAGTAGGGTTTAAAGCAGTTATTGATGAACATGACGTCTGGGTCTGGGACAGAATGAATAGGTATTCTGGCAATGGCTATTTAGAAGTCAAATGGGGTTAGAGTTATGTCGGATATAATGAAGATACTGACATAGCTTTGGTTCTCGTTCATAAAGAATTCATTTGAATTGTCAACCTTAATCCAATGAACGGATCACTGAACACAGTCATAATGATACCTGGAGTATACCTGGAGAGAGTTCCAGGGGTCAACGCCCCTGCGGCCCGGTCTGTGACCAGGCCTCATGGACTTCAGTATTTCACTCATTTCCTTGCTATCATTATCAGCTCTATCTTGTTTGAGCAAGAACCTGATACTGGAAGTAGTATTTTTTTTATTATTATTTAAAATACATATATACAAAACACAAAACTATAAATGCCCATGAACAAAACAGGCTCATATAAAAAAACAAAAACAAACAAAACATAAAAAACACATAACTATCAATATATCCAAAAATAAAAACCCGTGCAAAATGCACACAAAAATACAAAAAGTTCAACATACCCTACACCTTGTCCTACCATTAAGGTTCTATACACAACAAAACACCCTTACAATGAAACCATACATACACGGTCCAAAAACACCTGAATGAGAAAGTGAATAAGACCAGGCAGATCTGACGACTCAAGAAATGCCTGTGTTCAACACCGAAATTTACACAACCATTTAATCAACTACAGAAACGCAAGACTCATCGCCAGAGAAGACAACACTCAATACCGAAGAATCCTGGAATCATCACTTATCTGTATATCCAACAACTTCAACCAGAACAACGGCTTCTACAACATAGCTGAACCTATTGCCAAGAACCTTCTTCAACGCTATCCCACATAGAACTCAAGAATGGAAGACTGCAGGTCCTTTAAGTCACACAAGGTTTTAAACTATCACACTACTTTGAAGACTGTCACATGCAGCATTCTCCACCTGACCCAGCATTCTCCACCTGACTAAATCTTATAAATACTCATGTTACTCTTTTTCCAGGTAGATCTGTCTGTGACTCGATAAAGCCCACTGCGTGGGCGAAACGTTGTCAATAAAGGATCACATTATACTGCTTGTGTTTATTTTTCCATCCTGAATGAGAAACCTTAGTTTACATACCCTCAAAAGCTAAGTCCCTACTTATTTCCTACCACGAAACCACAAAAGCACTGATATATACCACAAAGATGAAGTAAGACACCATGAAAAAGCGTAAACCTTAAACATTTTTTTTTATTTCATTTCATGAAAAACAGATGTTTCACTATAACACAACAAAAACTGTACCCCATAACAAGAGGTTACACCACAACATCATCTCAAAAAGAAAATACATTATCATCAGGCTGTCACTAACGTAGACAACACTATGTCTACAACCCAACGTAGACAGCACTATGTCTACAGCCCAAAGTCACACAACCACACCGGAATTCCGCCACGAAACACGTTTGTGTTGCACACACAGAAAAACACTCTAGAAAATATACACGAATATATAGTCAGATGCTGCACAGATTGTAAATTAAAAAAAAAAAGATAATAAACACATTACAAAAAATAACACCTTTATCCCACTCCACATAAACCCGTAAAAAGTTTTCAAAAAACTGAAAACCAGAAACTAAAACATACACAGCAAAAACATCAAACTTAACCTATAAAATTGCAACAGAAACCTGGGCTATCTGCACCCAAGCTCACCTGCACACTGTCTGTTGACTGTCACATAGAAGCTCCTAACCCCGACACCTGCCACATAAACACTAGCTGCCAAAACGTCACACCCGAAAACAACCACTTTAAGCACAAGAATATTACTACACTTACTACATCCTAGAGGAAAAACCCCATGCGCCTATTACCCCTATGATGACCCCCAAACCAACCAACCCCCTCAGTTTGAGTCGTCACACACACACACTATCAGCCCCAAAGAACCCCTGAAAACCCCCAACTCCCTAACCCCACGATCCCAACTCCAACCCAACCCATCCTAGCACATCCCTATAGACCTACACCTAACCAACCACACTATCAAGCAACCAAACTATAACCTAGCCAACCCTAAAACTGCACGCCCTGCCCGTCGTGCCCAACCTCCCCCACCCGACCAGTCCCCTCGATAGTCACCTACATCATCCCAAAAATCTAAAGGGACACCACCGTCATCGTCCTATAACCCTCAGAAAAAGCCTCAACCCAAGTTCTCCCATATAAACCCTGATTCCTACATTTCGTCCGGTAAAAATGCGCCGCCAAGGCACGTACCCGCCTCCCACCCACTACCTCCCACCCACTACCTAGCACATACCCCACGACACATGTATGAAATCAACCACCAGGTACATTAGCCACCTACGCACATTATGAAGTAGTATTTGCTCTCGATTTTGCATAAGAACATAAGAAGGAACACTGCAGCAGGCCTATTGATCTATGCGAGGCAGGTCCATGTCACTCCCCGGCTTAGGCCTGACTACCTGGAGTTAACCCTCTCCAGGTAAACTCCAGGTAGTCAGGTCACTTCTACTTAAGGAAGGAGCATGGCATAAGACCTAGTAGCACAAGCTACTCAGGTCCAACTCACACCCACTCATGTATTTATCTAACCTATTTTTAAAACTACACAACGTTTTAGCTTCTATGACGGTACTCGGAAGTTTGTACCACTCATCCACAACTCTATTACCAAACCAGTGCTTTCCTATATCCTTCCTGAATCTGAACTTTTCCAACTTGAAACCATTGCTGCGAGTCCTGTCTTGGCTGGATATTTTCAGCACGCTATTTACATCCCCTTTATTTATTCCTGGTTTCCATTTTTTTATTAACACATCGGCCGTTTCCCACCAAGGCAGGGTGGCCCGACAAAGAAAAACTTTCATCATTCACTCCATCACTGTCTTGCCAGAGGCGTGCTTACACTACAGCTACAAAACTGCAACATTAACACCCCTCCTTCAGAGTGCCGGCACTGTACTTCCCATCTCCAGGAATCAAGTCCGGCCTGCCGGTTTCCCTGAAACCCTTCATAAATGTTACCTTGCTTACACTCCAACAGCACGTCAAGTCCTAAAAACCATCTGTCTCCATTCGCTCCTATCTAATACGCTCACGCATGCTTGCTGGAAGTCCAAGCCCCTCGCACACAAAACCTCCTTTACCCCCTCCCTCCAACCTTTTCTTGGCAGACCCCTACCCCGCCTTCCCTCTACTACAGATTTATACACTCTCGAAGTTATTCTATTTTGTTCCATCCTCTCTATATGTCCAAACCATCTCAATAACCCCTCCTCATCCCTCTGGATAATAGTTTTGGTAATCCCACACCTCCTCCTAATCTCCAATCATATCTTATCCTCAATCATATTCCCCCTAATTCTACGCTTTTGTAGAGAGTGCAGATTCAGGGCCCTCAGTCTATCCTCATAGGGAAGATTTCGGATATATGGGACCAACTTTGTCATCCTCCTCTGTACGTTTTTCAGTGCATTTATATCCATTCTGTTATACGGTGACCAGAACTGTGCAGCATAATCTAAATGAGGCCTAACCAAAGATATATAGAGTTGAAGAACAACCTGAGGACTTCTATTATTAATACTTCTTGATATGAAGCCAAGAATTCTGTTAGCTTTATTGCGAACACTTATGCACTGTTGTCTTGGTTTCAGATTACTGCTAACCAGAACTCCTAAATCCTTTTCGCAATCAGAAGTATTAAGATATACATTATTCAGTTTATATGGGGCATGGTTATTTTCCTGTCCAACATTTAGAACTTTGCATTTGTGTATATTAAACTGCATCTGCCACTTCTCCGACCATTGCATCAGTCTATTCAAATCATCCTGGATTGACAAATATCATTTTGGATATCTTTCATTTTCATTTACTGAACTCTGCAAGTTTCATTCAATTTGAGTTCAGTGTCTTCCATTTCTTTAGTCAGGTTTTCCTTCTGCACTCCAGATGATCTTGCACACTTGAGAAGTTTTGTGATTCTTCGCCTTCTGTAGAGGGAGAGTTTCTTTCTAGATTACATCTTCTCTTCGTTTACCGTAGTGGTATGTTCATGAACATACTCCTTGAGCAACAGAGTTAAGCCTCCTTAGACAATGGTTCAGATACACGTTAATCAATATATCTTCCCACCATGTTTTGTTAAGAGCATGATATATTTTATCCTAGTTGATATTCTTGTTGTTAAAGTTGAACTTGGTGATACCCCCGTGACTCTTGCTGCTTAGGACCCATAAACATGCAAGTCTGAGTTTCTATTAGATTGTGATCTGAATTTACAGTTGTATTTCGTACCAGACAGCCGTTATTTGTTAATATAATGTCAAGGTTGTTTTCTAAGTCTTGTCGATTCCACTATTTATTGAATTAAGAGTTTCAGTAATTCATCTGTGTGAGAGTGTTCCTCTGAGCAGCCTCCTGGGATTATATCTGTTATTCCCGAGGCCTTCTGCTGGCTTACCAGTCCACCCCTTTAAAAATTAGTTATTATTTAAAAAAAAAAGCTGCTCCGTCACGGCCCATTTATATCCATATAGAGAGTTGTAAGGTATATATATCTTTAGTTAGTCTTACATGATCTTACATTCTTTATTTATTATAACACGAAATTATCAGATGTGGCCCATAGACCTTGGATCTTATGCCCATGAGGCCAAAGATGTTGGACT
Source organism: Cherax destructor (assembly GCA_009830355.1). Taxonomy (NCBI): domain Eukaryota; kingdom Metazoa; phylum Arthropoda; class Malacostraca; order Decapoda; family Parastacidae; genus Cherax; species Cherax destructor. The sequence goes on from WNWK01019634.1 coordinate 6,829, forward strand.
ATCCTTGTTCATAAAATAGACAATAATGTTAAGTGTGCCAATACTGTCCACAAAGAGGAAGATTGCATTTTTTTGCCAAGGAAATATTAAACTTGCTTTAGGCATTAAATGGCAGCCTTGAAAACTGTGCAACGCTGCCATTCTTATTTTCTTCATCTTGATCGCGGGATATTTTTTTTTAACCTACTTGGTTATTTCTATATAGTGACTAGTTATGAGTTAACCCGTTAGTCAATAGTAGTTATGCCGTTGGAGTTGAAACCTTTGCTAACGGCATGATTGTGTTTTCCTTGATCCCTCTTTCTAGATTCACTATAGATGTTTGTAAACACGAGAGAGAGTTCAGGTATTTCTTTCTGTTCTGTTCCATGGTTTTATTTTCACTCAGGTAATGCGAGTCTGTGTATACACACAAACACACACAATTAAAACTGTTCTGAGCGAATTAGAGCAAATAATCCTGTTTACAAATGTTGTGGAGGGCAGGTGACCCGGAGTCCAGCACAGAGCAGAGGCTAGGAGAGACTCACACGGTGGACAGCCGTCACCACAAGCACAGCAGAACTTCCTCGCTTACTGGTTCCTCTTCGCCACTAACTGACTCTGCTGCCTTCCTTTCCCACTTGACGACTCTCAATATAACTGAAATATATTACTACTAAGTCAAAGGCAGACTACATCGACAGGCAACGGCGGAGACTGTGCTTTGAACTGGTGATCAGGACAGCATTTCAAGACTCATCACCCAGCATCCTTCTCGAAGAATGACACTGATAAGTATTTATATTAGTTCCGAATCTGTTATATAATTTACGTGGCTCGCTTACTGTACATAATTGTTATCAAATCACTGAACGGGATGGGATCGAACCCATTGCAGGGAAGACCTAAAACTCACAGGCCAGTGTGTTAACCACTGGACCAGATGTGATTTGTTTGCAATCGTGTTATTATGGTTTCGCAAGTCATGAATACAAACTTGTTATTAGGTATCCCCAGTAGAGTCCTTGAATACGTCCTCTCACATCAGATGATTTCACATCATACAATGTCAAATTTCCCAGCTAACTGGCATTTAGAAAAATAACTGACACCCCCCCCACACACACACGTTAACCATTCATGGTTGGATCATGGGTATCAGTGCTACTCCATGACCGCTCTTATCATTATTGCAGACGTGGCTGCTGGTGAACCTCGGGATGCTGGTGGTGATGCTGCCCACTGCAGGAGCACGAGGTACCCCGTCTGGAGATTCTCATTCCGACACCATCTCTGAAAGAAGCATTTCTGCACATCACAGCTCAATTTCTGATACACACCTCCACCCTTCCTTTTCCAACACAAACCAGCACAGTAGCTACCTACACTCCTCTGGCATCACTCTCCATTACAACTCCGACGCATACCGACACATCCCGCCCCTTCACCCTTCCTTCTCCGACACAAATCATCACAGCACCCATCTTCACAACTCCCCCACACACCTTCAAAACGTTAACGAAGACGACATTACCAACACGAGGGATGAAGACGTCTACAAGAGTTTGCAAGATTTCGATTTTACTGAGAGGTGAGCTTTCAGAATCCAGGTTCCGTTTGCATCCACAAAAAGTAAGAAAAACAATTACAGGCTGTTGAAAATCTTAAACAGTTATGCTTCCAGATGACGACATTAGCAATATACTGTATAGTATATGGTTGAACTACATTAAGACTATATCGAAATAAGGGTTTCCAGTCTCCGATCCCAACATTTATTCAAACGCGCACACACGCACGCACGCACACACACGCACGCAGTTTCTATATATATATTATAACGGAGACAAGATCTCGTTCAAACCTTTTAAGATAATGAATGACTTCAACACAAACAGAAAAAACTAATGGAAATGCTGAAAGTTCATAACTTTAAACAACGGAATGAAATTGCTTGTCGGAAGATGCACCACGAACTTTGGACGGCTTTTCTTTGCAAACTTCAGAGTGGCATAAACTGCCAGCTAATATTGTAAGTACAAAAACAATGCATTCGTTCAAGCAGCAACTGGACAGGATCTCAGCATTTATAGGATTCAACTAAATATAATGTGTGGAGTTCCTTGAGCCTTCATAATGACATGCGTAATACACATCTGTCAGTCAGAACTGCTAGGACAGCCAAAATTATTTTACATATTAGAAAACGTAATAAGTTACAATGACTAGTAAGGTATATAAAGTATGGTGAGAGAGGATAGGAGCGAGATGCTACCGTGGGCACTTGCTAAACCCATGCAGACCTCGTATAAATTCAATAGATGGGGCATTCTAATTTAGGTCAACAGATTCCCGATGTCTGTTGGACGTAGAGGGTTGAGTGGTTGACTAAGTTTATTAAACACATTCTCTCACGTTTTAAACTTTAATGTTTTTCATTTCACATTTAATCGTACAATAATTTCTTTTTGTTTTGTTTATATATATTTTCTATGAACACTGTAAATATATATTTTATAAAGGTTGTTAAGTGGAATACATCCAGCAAAATTTAATGTAACCTATTTATCTCCATTCAATTTTGTAAATTCCCTAATTCTGTTATCAACTGGATTCGTTTAGCTTTAAATATATGGAACAATAATGGTTTTATGCCTTGAACACTTTTTTTTTAATTATTTTCCTGACAAAAAAAACTAGTAACATGTCTACATGAACTATTTCGATAGTTCAATAATTTAATTTGATCCAGTCTAGCTTTATTGTACACTGTATGATCTAGTATATCATACTATTTATTAATTAATTTATATTCTAAGCAATCTTTATTCATATATAAATGAACATATATCAACCAGAAAGAGGCCATTACCTAATGGGTGAAAATTATAATGTTTTGGAAGATTAGATAGATTAGATTTTTGCCACCGAAGTGGCTAGTTTATTGTGCATCCATATCCATCCTGTGGACGGTAGCGCAAGAGCATATGGATACACAAAAAGCCTAGGAGCTAGGCCCCAAAAGGGTTAACAATTGTACATTTGGATTTATATCTACAGTTCACTTATCTGTTACAAGCAAATTTAGGAAATTTAGGAAATTTGCTTAGTATATCTGGTATCTTATTTTCATTAATAAGATATCTTGACATGTCACATAAGTTATTATACTGTCTATCTCTATATTCCTCAATAAGTGGACAATTAAGCACATAGTGTTCAAGACAGTGACCATATGCCTGACCACATAATTTGCATTTGGTTTAATCATTATCTGTGTGTCCCAAACTGCCAGAAGTACTTGTAGCCAAGCCTAAGCCTGGCCACTACAACATCAGTTAGTCTGTTCACATTGCAAGTTGCTCCATAAACATACTTATCTACGTTCATGTTATAGTGTGTTATAGATCTACTCAGGCTTCTAATTGCATTCCTATAACATTCATTTTTATTATTTACTTCTCTCCTAATATTATTCCTAATGGTAGACACAGATATACCAAAGTTATATTCTACATTCTCCTTCTGGGTACTCTTCTTGGCTAACATATTAACTTTATCATGAAGGAGTAATCCAGTGTGTGATGGGATCCATAGAAATTGTACATTAATTCCCTTTTCCCGGATTTTTGAGTATCTATACCTGGCTTCTCCAATGCGCATGTTGTTGGAGTCATTATATGAGTCAAGAGCCTTCAATGATGACAAAGAATCAGTAATGATGATAGAGTCAAGCTCATTGTCATAAGAGCTTTAGCGCCATTAGGACGGCAAACAATTCAGTTTTGTCTTCTCCTTCCTCTTCACTGTTGTGCATTTATTTTAAATAAATAGATTAATGATTACGCTCCAGTGTTTTTCTAGAATACATTAGACATTTTACTCCTAACACCGAGACACTAAAACAACACAACTGCTCTGGAATCCCTTTTTTTTCAGAAATTTGAATACATACTTTCCATATATGGTGACGACAGTATAGTTATGATTAAGGTCTTGAACTAACCTTTTGCGGCCCTGGAGCTGGCGGCTGCACCTCCGGATACACTGTATTGGAGATATGTGTCGCCCAATAAAAGTGCATATTTGTAATCCCACACGAATTGCTTATTCAGGGCAACATGGCGATTTCATTTTAACGCTTTTGACTGTCTTCTGATTGCTACCTTAAAGATACTTTTAGCGCCGAGGCAGCAGATTGTGTTACGTACTGCAGTTTCCCTGATTTCTCCACCAGTCTCTTCAGAACACAGGTGGATGCCCTGAACGAGTGTTTACTTTAATCGGGAGCTAGACTGGCCAGGTAACTGGCTAAGTAACAATCTTTTTTAAATGTTGGCGTCTTCCTCCAGTGTAACCTCCAGCAGAACTGGACGGGAACAATGTAGTTACATTGCAAGTCTCTACCTATTACAGAAAAAAAGGTGTCTTCATTTGGAACAATGGAATTAAGAAGGCTGGTGCCCCTGGGTATCGTGACTGTATATTATTCTTCCAAAACTGGAGCTGCATCCCTGGGGACGATTATATCATCGCTGGTATTTTTTTTGTTGATCATTCCCACTGTGTTCTCTCATTTTTTTTTCCTTCCTTGAGCCCTGACTTTCATGCTGTCTGTGGAACAGTTGTTGGATCTACCTCGTCTAGTTTCGTATTAATAAGGAAGGTCGACAAGGCTAGCGGCTTGCATCTCATGTCGACTTTGCTAAACAAGCTTTTCCAAACTGTTATAGGTTGCTAAATGACTTGATAATGGAATATTGTTTCGTTGTCGCCTAGGTGTAATAACGAGAAGCAGCTATTACATGTTTTTTTTGGTTTTATAACGAAAAAATAGTTCCCTTCTTTCCGTCAGAGGTAGAATTATATATAGCACAGCTCTTGTATGCCACTGACCTGGAAACAATTATAAAACATTATATTTGTCTTTACGCAGATACGCCAGCGGAATGAAAATCGCGTCCAGCGACCTTCAAGTCCCCGCGAGCGACTCTCACGGAGGAGGCGCTGATGGAAGGAAATACGACAACAACGTCTGCTTCAGCTTAAACAGCAAGTTATACAAGGGCAAGCACTGCGCCGACGTCTACGCTGCCCTGGCCATCACAACGTTCGCTGTCGTGACGAAATTGAGCTTATTCATCATCAAGAAATCTTTCTGTCCCCTCTCCACCATCCAGGCCTCTGCCACCAGTGTTATTATTAACACCATTACTCTAACGGAAAAAACAACAACAGTAACGAAAACGAGTACGTCAACGACAACTTCAACGACAACGACTACAACGACAGTTACAACAACACCATCTACAACTGTTCGGGGAACATCTACTTCAACGTTAACGTCTACTGTATTGGTTTCGACGGTGACCTCAACTACAATAACTACTACAAGTACCATTATAAATACAATGGCACCTGCAATATCTGTAATGAGTGCAACAACAGTAACGATTGCGAATACCATAACAGGTCCAACGACAACTGTGACGGGATCAACGACTACTATAATGGAAACAATAACTGTAACAACACCAACACTAACTGTAATGGCAACAGCAACTGCAACGGCAGTAACAACCTCAACGGCAACAACGACCGTTGCAGCGGGAACCACGATTACTGTTACAATACCGACAACTGTAATAACCACATCTTTAACAACGGTTACAGTAACGACAACGTCATATTCAACGTTTACAACAAGAGTAAGGTCTACGACAACCATATACACTTCAACAGTAACAGTAAAGACAGCGATAACTGTATCGGGACCAACATCAAATGTCCCCGGACCCACAACAACAGTGACACAAACAACGACAACTGTAACAGGATACACGACAATTCTAACGGGACTAGCGACAGTTGTAACTGGACCAACGACAACGATAACCACGAATAAACACGACACATTCTTATGTCGCTGCCTCGCCTATTTCCTCTCATTTAAAGGGTCACACTGGTGACGACCCACGAGTACGATAACCTCCACAGGATTACGTCGAAACTCATTTTTATCTTTATTATAATTATTACATTCATGACGAAACGTTAAATCCGTGTAAAGGTCATACAGCCAATTGGAAATGGGAGGCAATCAGGTTTGATCCGAGGGAAAGGTAGATATCGCCAGCACTAAGAGTCATGTCCTGCTTCTGTTGAAAAAATTTCGCGCTGTGTAGGGCTTTATCAAATCACCATAAATCGATGAGGCTTTAATCATTACAGCACAACGGTCTGCACTTAGGAGAGTGTTCTGGTTGCAGTCAACAGTTCTTCGGGTTGAAGATACAGCTGAAGCTTTTGCTGGGTGAATGCAGTGCTCTACCCCGAGTGATAGGCTGCCCCATTGAAATCTTGTTCGGTATACTGTCTTCCTACGGACGCCTGTAAGCACCTCATCTGTACATCCAACACAATCATTAATGTCTGACACCAGAGGCAACACCTTCCTCTAATCACGTGAATAAGCTCACCATGTGCCATGGTGTAATTTGTCGTTACACATTAACTACGGTGCATCGTGCACTATTGTAGTTGAATAAATTAATTGTCATTCATTATAAATTAGACGTGTTTACTGTGCTCCGATAGCTAACCTGTTGCTGTATTGTCTGCTGTCCAAATTTCGTGATTGTATTACCACTCGCCTTTCTCAAATTCATGTGTACTGATCAAGATTTATGTGGACATGACTACACTCTTAAATGGTTTTCTAGATACTCTACCTGAAGTAGCCTCGTATATTCTCTTGCTTGCCTTGATGTCTCTCAGCTTCCTCTCTCTTGTAGAATTTGAAATGGATTTTGACAGCCATCCATCAGGCATAAAGAATTTTTTATATATTGTCAATAATATATATAGGCTTTAAGCACAAAATCAATATAAACACGTTATTGTATTCTCCTGTACTCTTGTTACCAAAAAAAATTTAAATAAAGTTTATTTTGCAAAATGTGTCAAACAATCCCTAATTTTCTCATTGATATTAAAATTGTGTTTAAAGTCCTCAAAATATAAATATGATTGCAATGCCATTAATACAGAAAGTTATTTTAGATTTTCTTAAAGTGACTAACATTCTGCTATAGTTTTGACAAATATCTCAGTTATTTAAAGTAGGAAAGTTCACAAATACGAATTTAAGTCATTAAGTAAAAAATAATCTCAAGAAATTGTAATTTAAAAGGAATAATTGCATTATTTACTACAGTGGCAATGAATAGGAAATATATAAATTGATTAACATTGAGAAAATCTTTCAAATATGGGAGGACACCACTTCCACGAGTCCTCTTAGGGCGGGGAAGGAGCCAGAGCTTCCTACTACCTGCAGCTCACAAGACTGCCATTCCCACGAGCCTCCCTGGGGCGGGGAATATGGCAGACCAGAGGCCTAGCTTTTCCCTACGAGCCCCGTGAGGGCGGGGAATGGGGCTAGGCCTGGGGACAGTTGGTCTCGTAAGATGAGGAGGTACTTGTACCTCTTCCCATGGGTGACATAGGTCTCGAGACACTCCCAAGACAGGGAACCAAGGCTGGGTCACCATCTGGAAAAGACCCGGGCCTGGAGAGTACTGGTGAATCAAGAACAACTAGCAAATAATTTTGATAATAATATAATATCTTTATTTACTACAAGTACATGTACAAGACCTAGCTGAGATCAATGACATACTACTATATAAAAATCCCCTTGTTATGCAGAGCATTTCGGGCAAATTAGGTCCTTGTCCTAGGATGCGACCCACACCAGGCGACTAACCCCTAGGTACCCATTTTACTGATGGGTGAACGTAGACAACCGGAGTAAAGAAACACGCTCAATGTTTCTACCCTGGCTGGGAATCGAACGCAGACCCTCGCCGTGTGAAGCGAGAGTTATAGCGATCAGTCCACGGGGCACCGTAAAGAATAATCTTTATAAAATACGCATTCAGCAGTTGTTAGACCAGTGTGCCATAGCACATTGGGTCCAGGGTTTGACGGGATACAGAAAATAAGTCTTGATGACCATAGGACAGCTACAGCAGCTCAGCCGTCAGGTGACTAATTGATCCAGAATCTGTGAGACTCCTTCCTCTGACGGATCTACCTGGTCCACAAGACTTGTGCTACCCAACATCAGTTTAACGGGCTGAGAAACAGAGGTTATCAGAGGACACACAGGTTACGCCATAGAAAAGGATAAACTCAACCCCATCCTCCCAGCTTAATTACTAAACCTTTGGAGAGTCAGGAGTAAAGTGACTATACTGCCTTACTCCGCTTACTAGAACAACAAGAGTACTTCCTGCCCGGGAACCCAAGCGGTGATAATATTCACACATCACCCCAAGTAGCGAGCCACCACTCATCTGAATATTCACCATAAAAAAAATGAAAGAAATATATACAAAGATTAAACTTATTCCTCAGAGAGAGAAAGAATTCTCTATGAGAAACTCGAAGAATAATAATAAAAAAATAAGTCGAAAGTGAAGGCAGAGAATAATGGAAAATAATAAGTATGAGTTTTACGACTCACTCACCGCAAGTTTGAGCCCCACCCGTACCGTGGTAAGTGTTGAAGTGTTTAGAACAAGTCTTAAGACGAAGAGATTACTTACCACTTTCAGGCGCTCGATGACCCATACGACTTTAGCGCTTCTCAATAATTATTATTATTATTATTATTATTATTATTATTATTATTATAGGTTATTAGTGGAATAACGACAAAGACGTAACGAAATGACAAACAAAACAAGTCCGTTTTTTGCTAAGTCCAAAAAAAGTGTTTTCTGAACAGGCGCAAGAGATTTTGTTAATGAATTTGTTGACATAATAAGTCATATCGATTTAAGTTAAATATCACTAGATTATTTTAGGGTATACTATGCTATAACTGGTTAGACTGTTCAACATAAGTGAATAATAGATTGTCTTAAGGAATCAGATATTAAGTTGCTAGATTAAAATGTGCTGCATTACTCTGTCGGGTTAGGTTGTTAGGATATCTTGTGTTAGGTTAACTTGTTAAGTTAGTTTGACTTGTATTAGGTTAGGCTATGCTAGGGTAAGTTTTTAGTGTGTTAGGTTAGCTTGCATTAAGTTAGTTTGTTAGGTTAGCTTGTGTAGAGGAGGGTGTATAGGTTAAGATGTGTTAGGTTTCATTAAGCTAGGCTGTGTTAGGTTAGGCAGTGTTGTGTTAGACTAGGCTGTCCTAAGCTGAGAGGTAAGGCCGTATTGCGTTAGGCTATTACGTGCTGTTAGGTCTGAACTGGAGACACGATGTGACGTTAGTATATCCTTTCCCGTTAGTCGGTCATGAATTTTAAATTTGTTTATGGTCTCTGTAAGTGTTTGTGGTTAACATTGTATTTTTAACAGATGTTTGTGTTCATTTAAACCTGTTCTTCGCGAATTTTTATGTCTTTGAGTGTGGATTATAAGCGGTGGTTCATTTTCAACTGCAGTTTGCTTTATTACATGTGAGTGTTGAACCACTTATGTTCGAGAGCTGGGTTACTTACTGCCTTGTTCCATGTCTTGTAACCACAGCCTCTTCCCTCCGGCAGCCGGCACCAAACACTCATACAACAGAAGCACATCTGCAGACACATTTGCATGCGGACACTGGCACAGGAAAAAAATACACATGCTTTATTCTGTATATTTTCAGTTAAATTATTCTACAAGTTATAGTCTCAAAGTGAACTAGAGCATTATTGACCCTCTTGAAGTCTTGGCTTTTGCCTTTGTTTACCTACGTGTTTGATACAATCTTTCACCTTTTTTTTCACCTCATTGATAATCTGTTCAGCACGTTACTATAATTGTTACTCAACTCCATCAAACAAGCACCTCGTTTGAGCATGTCTATCACTTCTATTTTCCTGGAATTAGGTAAGCTTTTCAACTTGATCATTTTAACATCTAGATATGAGATGGGACGATGAAAATACTGCATAAAAATTAGGGAGCAATAAACACACGAGACTGTGGTGTGAGATGCGTCCACAAACTCACCACGTGGGTGGGTGTTAAAATAGGACACAAGTGCAACTAATGTGACACTTTATTGTGACAACGTTTCGCTCTCCCTTCCCCTCGCGCGTCTGTGAGACTAGTTAATGGTCCGAAACGTTGTCGGACCGAAACGTTGTCATAAGTTTCGTCCTCGTATGAGCGGGTTATCTGTGTACTAACCATTATACATCAGTTACTTCTTTTTGTACTTAGAGATGGAACAAAATCCTCTGTATATCCACACACTCGTGAACATTATATATATTCACCGTCACATGGTACTTGCACAGGTGCACTTACTCTGAGAGTATGCAAGTTTCACGGGCAAAACCCTTAACCACAAATTCTGAATTTTTCTAAATTATAGTCATTGTAAATGTGAAAATTAAGACCCAGACCTCCAATAAGCTAAATTGCCAGGAGCCACGCGATACCGTCGCGGTCACTGAATCCTCTGTTGCGGGGAATTTAGTCAGTCATATTTGCTGTATAAATTTAGATAAGACTGCAAAAGTGTGCTTTATATGTGTGCTTATTTGCGAATACTCGTATATGCTGCCCCCACTAGTAAGCAACATGCTACCCGCCTGCCAGTTTTCACCGCTGGAATCTACAAGATCCCATGCGGGCATTGCGAATAGAAATAAGTTGGGACTACAGGTAGAAATCTGACCAGTAGGATAAGTGAAAACAAAAATGGATGTGTGATCGACAGAAACGTTAAGGGACACCTGATGCGTCGAGGGACACCTGATGCGTCGAGGGACACCTGATGCGTCGAGGGACACCTGATGCGGTGGACCGGGGCACAGATGATCTTCAGGGCACCAGTTCTCAGAAGACGCCAAAGTTTAGAATCTGCTCCGACTGCTATAACCAATACAGTAACACAATGAGCAGGAAGCTACAATATTGCCACCACACTAGTACACATGAAAATCGAACAAGCATCGTCCAGCCCACCACCACAAGGCAGTGAGACGACAAAAATGAACATTGAATGGAGGGGGACTGCAACATGTTTAATGACCCTCACAAGGCAGGTTCTTCTCGGATTCAATCATTTTCCGTCACATATTTGCCCAAATAATTTTATAGCTACCCAAGATCTCTCAATCACTTAAGCTCACTGCCTCTCAGGTGCTATATAGGCTCATTAATTTCACCATATGTACATTTGTAATGACCAAGGTCCCAGGAACGAAACGTTTGTCTTTTTCCAACAATCTCTCGGTATCACATCATTTCTATCCTTCATCTGTATTCACCTGTTTGAGGTTTTAGGGATCGGCATCGCCTCTTAAATGGACGTTACCCATTGATTCCCTCCTAGCCCCTCCTAGCCTCGTGGGTCTTGTTACACCTATTCCTAAAGCTTTGTGTGAGGGTCTACCCCCACCATCAATTCTTCCTCCAAAAATACCATTTCTTTTCCACTATGAGGCTGAAGAAATACTTCTAGCATCCCTATAACGTCTCTTCATAACTCCTTTCATTCACCTCCTGAGCTTGCTACTGTGCTAACCTTTGCACTTCCTTCAGTATCTTGACATACTTTAACAGGTGGGGTTTCCAGGCTGGTGCTGCATAAGCAACGATGGGCCTGGCATATATTGTATATACACTTTGTTGTGTGTCATATATTGTATATACACTTTGTGTGTCATATACACACTTTGTTGTGTGTCATATATACACTTTGCTGTATGTCGTATATACACTGTTGAGATTACTGAAAGCTAATAATAGATTTGCCAAACACGCATTTTGTAAACAATCAATTTTTCAGAACTCAGGAACTATATCTACAAATGTTTGAAAGATTGTGTTATTTAATTACAAATATCAAATGATCTAATCTCTATAAATATAAAATACCAAAAAATAATCTTAATAACAATAATGACGATGCCACCTCTGATGCTTCAACAAATTTAGGAGGCAGTTTAAAGAATATATAACAGCATACTTACTGTCAAAATTATTTAACCATATGTCACTATAGAATGTCACTAAAGTATGACAAATGTGCTTACAGTAGTAAGCACATTTAACTCTCAACCGAAAGTACCAGGAGCGAACTCTAGGCGAGACGGGAAGTACAGTTCCTCTCTCCTCGAGACGGGAGAGAATTAGTGAGGGTGATTTAGCGGGGGTGGGGGAGGGAGTGTGGGTGATTTAGCGGGGGTGGGGGAGAGAGTGTGGGTGATTTAGCCACAGGCACTATGACCTTTGCTCTTACTTACTATAAACCTTCCACCAGGTACCAGGCAAGACACTGACAGCCTGGCTGAGGGTTACAATGCTAGGGCTGGCGAGACAGGATGTACCAAGCCTGGATCTACACCCATGGCTATGACCTACAATATCATCACATGTTTCTGGTTAATATATGACTGTGTTCACTCCTATCTTTAGAAGAGGAAATGATGATGATAATGACGACGAAGACGATGGTGGTGATGATGATGATGATGATAATGATTTGTTATTGTGTTGGGATCATTAACCCAGAAGGCTAGTAATTCAGGGTTAATAACCCCAACAACATCTCCAACAAGCACGTCTTAACTACGCTGCTGCACGCTTAACAACTCACCCGGAACAAACCACACATTAATTTAGTCAAATATAAAGTTCTCAATTTTTTTTTCACAATTTGTTCTCCGAAGGGAAGTGCGCTGTAATACAAATCCATTAAAATCCATTTTAATAAAAATAATTAAAAGGTGTTAGGACGATAATCATTTATATACCATAATTTAAAATTATGGCATATAGTATACCGAGTAATTTAATACAACTGGTTTTATTTGTTATACGAATTATAAATTAAGCCACTAAATAAACAAATTCAATAGGAACATAAATGTTTTAAATAAATTTTGTCCAAACATTTGGTTATTTTTTATTAATATAAATCACGACTAAATATTTTCCATTACTCGAGACTCATTAGTTATTCAATATTCCATCAATATCTGCAGGAATTATTAGTATATTTGACGAGATCTGGACACACTGAGGCAAGTAGTAGAGAGATAAGGAGATGACTTTTTCACCGGGCCCAACTATTTGAAAAAAAAAAATATTTTTCCACGTTTTTCCCCCCATGCAACATATTCCCTCGTTTACCCTTCATAGCTTTGAGCTTCACCCCACAAATGGGAGTGGGGAATGGTTGCTTCCCCCCCCCCCTCCATCTAGAAACGATGAAGTTGTGAGTAGAGTTTTGTCAGATAAATTGTTTGTCTGTCCGAGTAAATGTTGAGCCTTGTCAGGCCCTTTAATATCTCGCACACAGACTGGACACATCTAAAAACTGGGCCTTCGAAAAAAAAAAAAATCATTATTTTGTAAATTTAAAGTAAGTTTAGTAGCGCTACTGCTTAAGTTTACTCATTATTGAAGATTAAAATATTATGGATAAGTTTGTCAGGTAATTATATTACCTTGAATTATTGGTATTGAAATAATGCAACCTAGCTAGGCTGCAACAGATCCTGGCTGCTGTAACTAGTTTAGTGTTAGTTTGGGAGATCTATCTTTAAATTTCCACATATGTTACTTGTGTAACTATACCTGAATAAACTTTAGTTGAATTGACGTATTAGTGTGGTATGGACAAACAAAACTGATTTTTTTAATTAGTCAGTAAAAGAGAAAAATCTCTCATCCGAAGGAAAGGAGAAGAAGAAGAACAAAGAAAAATGAGAATACATTCTGATTAATAATCCTGGAGGTTCATAACACATGATAACTCAGGATGAAATAAATCTAGGATTATTATTATTATAATCAAATAGAAGCGCTAAACCACAGGGGTAATAAATCTAGGAAAACCCTGTAAGATGTTATCAGCACGGTCTATGATCCACTCGCACCTCGAAACGAGAAAAAAAGTTCATTATTAGAATGTGTTCTTTTGGTAACAAGGCAAAGTTCGGCTAATTCAAATATACATATTTTAAAATGCATGGTTTTTTTTTTTTTTTTACAAAATATAAATTTTATTTTTATAAAATATATATTTTAATCTGCATGATGTTGATCTAGAATTCTAGAGACAAGGCCTGGTGGCTAAAGCTCTCGCTTCACACGGCGAGCTTCCGGGTTCGATTCCCGGCGAGGGTAGAAACATTGGGAGTATTTCTTTTCACGGTTGTCTATGTTCCATATCAGTAAAATGGGTACCTGGGAGTTAGTCGACTGGTGTGGGTCGCATCCTGGTTTAAAACTGACCTAATTTGCCCGAAATGCTCTGCATAACAAGCGGTTTTCTATATAGTAGTATGTCATTGATGTCAGCTATGGTCTGTATACATTGTGCATATACTTGTAGAAATAAAGATATTATATTATTATTTTATTATATTAAAGAAATGACAAGAGGCCTCAGGTTGCATCCTGGACGAGGCGAGATGTATGGGTAAGTCTCCTAGCACCTGCTGCTCCTGTTACCTGATAGATACATAGGAGTAAGTCGACTGTCGTGGGTTATCCTGGGTTACTAACCCTTCTAGGTTAATAATCCTGATGATTTTTTTGTGGCTCAAGGGGTAGTGCTATGGGTTCACATCTGAGGCTCCTGGGTCTGATCCCAACACAAGTGGAAACTTTATTCATGTTTAATTTTAATTATACCTGTTGCCTCTGCTCACATAGTAAGTTAATTCAGGTACAGGTACACATAAATACAGTTACATAAATTATCATGTATAGCAGCATATGTGTAGATTACCTAGGATAAACCAAAAAAAGTCAAAGTGACTTATTTCCACTGGGTCCTTGTAAAAAGTAGGTACCTGGATGTTAGTTGTTTGTTGTGGGTCGCATCCTGCGGCAGAGGGTCAAAATATCTCAGACATAGTGACTTTACTGGATTATTTTGGGTTAGTAACTTCCTGGATATATAGTGCAGATAAAATCTAATTTAATTTCATCTAAAAAGTTGTAGAAGAGTTTCCTTCAGACACTGGTATACTATATGGTTTCATTTTCTATATTTTCTACACTAACCAAAGAAAACGCTAACAGTACAAATTATTACCATAGATTATTTTATTTTTTGATAAATATTTTGTTTAAGCTTAGCGTACATAACATGCATTTTTTCTACAATGGATTTGAGGGAACAAAGATGTTATAAGTACATAAAATGTACATTGTATTAATTTAACTTTGAATAAGCCAATGGTCAAACCATGTGATTTATTTACCCCTGGGAAATAAGTCAGACTTTTTTGGGGTTAATAACTGCTAGGATTTTTAACACCTAAGATAACCCAAGTCAGTGCGTCATCGAGGACTGTGTCTTATTTCTATTGGGGTCCTTCAATCTTGTCCCCCAGGATGTATGATAATTGTACTTACTTACACTTGTACCTAAATAACCTTGCTAGGGTCCATGAAGTGATAAGACTTTGTTCAGATTATTAACACCCGACGGTTAACAACTCGGGAAAGACATACAGTGTGCCTTATTTTAATTGGGGACTTAAGTTCCTTCTCAGGATATGATCCACAATAGTCGACTAAATGTTAGGAAACCCAACATATCACTACAGGCGTCCCGTGGTTGTGTTGGCAACGCTCTTGCCTCACACACTGAGTGTCCGTGGTTTAATCTTCGGCATGGGTGGGAACGTTGGGAATGTTTCCTTACATTTACTGTCCCTGTTCACATAGCAGTAAGTAGATACCTGGGTCTTAATCGACTGGTGTGGGTCCTCGATGACACATCGACTCTGGGTTATCCTGGTTGGCTAACGCTCCAGGTTAAATATTCAATCCGTATAAATCTTATGTCTAGTATCCAGTTTGTCATCAGATGTACGCCAATCTGGTTTCAGGTCAGGAAAAAGTACGAAAAGAATAAAAAGTCACAATATCGTGGTTGGAACAATACAATAACCAGCACTTAGGAGATGGGTATCTGACTAAATCTGCTCATCTCTAGAAAATGAACATCCAACTGGCCTCATTACTTTATCTAAGCTTTTGACGCAGTAACCATAACATCCTGCTGCTTAAACTAGTAAGTTTATTCAGGTACAGGTACACATAAATACAGTTACATACATTATCATACATAGCAGTATATGTGTAGATTACCTAGGATGACCAAAAAAAATCAGACAGACTTATTTCCATTGGGGTCCTTAAAACATTGTGGAATCAGGGGCCAGGGTCTCACATACATAAAGTTCTACATTAACGACAGACACAAACATTCGATCATTAATGACATTACTTTATCAACTCACCCTAAGAACATAGGGGTGCTACAGGACAGCGTCCTAGGTCCTCTGTTTTTCTTCATCTACTTTAATGACCTACCTAATACCTCCCAGATGACACAAATTTCATCATCTCGAATCTAGATGCTGTTGTCCTCAACATCATCGATCTGGGTGATAACCAGTAAACTCACTTTTTGTTAGTTTTTTTGGGAAGTGGGTTATCCTAGGTAATTTACACATGTTTTGCATGACAATTGTAATCACCCAAAACTTGTGTAATTTTATTGTGTAATTGTATCTAAATAAACTTAATATTGATGAGACCTTCTACATAATGTTTCAAAATACAGCTAAAAATATTTTTAAAAAAAAAAAAAAGGTAAATAATACATACACTGAAAGACAGGATGGTGGAAAATACTTAGGGTATAACACCTTGACGCCGAACTAAAAACACATTCAGCATCCATTAAAAGAAAAAAACTCTTGAACTCTACTCACTTATGGCTGATTGACTGGTAATTGAGACAAACAATGGCTGAACCATCACTCAACCAGATTCGAGACAACACACACTTCTGACATTCAAAAGTTTAAATTTACTCAATATACAAAACATCTACACTTAAGTGTTGTGCATACTATATAGACAGGACACTCATTGCAAATAATAACCCAGTGCTGAAGCACTTCCTGGAGAGCTGTAACAGTATGCATAGACTATGCAAGAAACGAGCGTCTCTTTGATCTACCACTTGTACGATTCGACCTGTTTAGAAATTTCAAGCAAATAAGCTCAAAAATATGCAACTCTCGCTGACGATTGAAAAAATTCCCTATCTGCCAACTTAAAAAAAAAAAAAAAAATCCTTAAAAGAGCACCTGAATCTGATGTAAATTTACGAAGACTGAAAAATAAATATCAAATATTTTTTGCAACCTGCTTATCCAGGCCCAATTAGCATTAATACTCACTGTCACTACTATATTTATATCCCCTTAATAATTATTAATGACCAAAAATGTCTTTCCGGTTTTGGATTGCTTTTGTATTAACATACTGTATTAAACTGAGCATTCAAATAATCGGCGAAACGTAGTCAATAAAGGATGACATTATACTGTATTTGTGTCCATTTCTCCATCGTGGTATAAATTACCATTTATCCCCGACATTTAAGGAAGATAAGCTACAGCTCCTCTGCCTCTCGAGTCAGAGCTTTGAGTTACAACAACAACAACTCCAGTTTACGCATCATAACACAGTAAATAAGTGAATTCGGTCATTAGTATAGACGCGGGTATTTTAAATCTACAGATTCCAGCTGTTTGTGTTCAATGAAAGTATAGAATAAGAGGCAGAGGGAACTGCGGTCAAGTGAGGCTACCAACCAACCATCAGTTGGTTAATTGAGAAATGAGACCGTCTATAAAACCGTAATAGGCTTATGGTCTCCCGCGGATCCAATTTACCAAAACCGGATTTATAAGAGCCGAGGGGGAACGAAGAGGAACCCAAAAGGAGACACAGGGGAGAAGGCTGGGCGTGTAGAGAAACACGAGGTTGAATGTCACGAGGAAAGAAAAAAAAGAGAATTGAAAAGATATAAATGACTGGAGACAGATAATTTCGTTTATAAATTAGATAAATGATGCTGAATAGTAAGAGTGACGCGTAAACAAAGAGAAAAATCTGGTAAGTGTGAAAGAGTGTTTATTGACCAAGAGACCGAAACATACACAGATCAAAATAAAAAACGACAGAGATACTGACAGACAAACCCAAAGAGAATGGCAAACAAAAAAACAACAGGGCGAACAACAGAAAAATATAGATAAATCAAAAGGGAGAACGACAGAACGACACAGACAAATCAATAGTGAGAACGACGGAACGACGCAAACAGATAAACCACTGGGGAGAACGGCAGACACAAGCTGACTGGAATATAGGAAACAATCCGGCAGATGTAAAGTGAGAAATAAGCGAGACAAAGTTAAAATTCATCAACATCAGTCATCAAACCCACCAACACCAGTCATCAAACCCATCAACACCAGTCATCAAACCCACCAACACCAGTCATCAAACCCACCAACACCAGTCATCAAACCCACCAACACCAGTCATCAAACCCATCAACACCAGTCATCAAACCCACCAACACCAGTCATCAAACCCATCAACACCAGTCATCAAACCCACCAACACCAGTCATCAAACCCATCAACACCAGTCATCAAACCCATCAACACCAGTCATCAAACCCACCAACACCAGTCATCAAACCCACCAACACCAGTCATCAAACCCATCAACACCAGTCATCAAACCCACCAACACCAGTCATCAAACCCACCAACACCAGTCATCAAACCCAACAACACCAGTCATCAAACCCATCAACACCAGTCATCAAACCCACCAACACCAGTCATCAAACCCATCAACACCAGTCATCAAACCCACCAACACCAGTCATCAAACCCATCAACACCAGTCATCAAACCCATCAACACCAGTCATCAAACCCACCAACACCAGTCATCAAACCCACCAACACCAGTCATCAAACCCATCAACACCAGTCATCAAACCCACCAACACCAGTCATCAAACCCACCAACACCAGCCATCAAACCCACCAACACCAGTCATCAAACCCACCAACACCAGTCATCAAACCCACCAACACCAGTCATCAAACCCACCAACACCAGTCATCAAACCCACCAACACCAGTCATCAAACCCATCAACACCAGCCATCAAACCCATCAACACCAGTCATCAAACCCATCAACACCAGTCATCAAACCCAACAACACCAGTCATCAAACCCACCAACACCAGTCATCAGTCTTCAGCCTACCACTACCACTGTTCCACCTCATCTATCTGCAGTATATAAGTTCCATCTCCGTGATGGTTTTAATAGACCATAATTTTTAAAGGGGTGGACCGGTAAGCCAGCGGAAGGCCTCGGTCAGATGACCAAAAGCTCCAACGGCGGGTCATCATCTGACTAAGACCCGCGTCAGGAAACACCTGTCCGGTGTCCTGACGAACCTACCCTAATACGCTGCACTTTTATCATGACCGTTGGACTGAACACATTAACTCCAGTCTGAGGAACTTATTACCTCAAACTCATCTTTCACAGTTTCTCTGCATTGGATTAAAGAAGCCAATGGCTGGCGAAACGTTTCCAGAATAAAGATTCCCAAGTGTCTTATTTATCAACTTGTCGGTTTTCTAAATAATTTATCCAACTTCTTACGAGTTAATATTGTTATCAAAGCTTATTCTTTGGCAAGAATTGAAAATGGGTTGGGCAAATATTTTTGTTATTGGGTTTGAGTTTGAGAAGAACCTACCTAGAATAGGTAGGTGTGTGTGTGTTCTCACCTATTTGTGGTTGCAGGGGTCGAGTCATAGCTCCTGGCCCCGCCTCTTAACTGATTGCTACTAGGCCCTCTCTCTCCCTGCTCCATGAGCTTTATCAAACCTCGTCTTAAAACTATGTATGGTTCCTGCCTTCACTACGTCACTTTCTAGGCTATTCCACTTCCTGACAACTCTATGACTGAAGAAATACTTCCTAACATCCCAGTATAACATAGGATTTCGACCTTTATCTAGACAAGGGCAGTTTGTGTGTCCGGGTGTAGTCTTATTTCTAATATCCTGTCGGTTTCAGTGGATAGACCTATTTGAATGCATTCAACTTGTGCAGTTAACAGGTGCTTATCACCTGGTGCGTGAATGTGTGTAGGTTACAAAATCCCTTTAGGAACACGGCGAAATATGCATACGAGTCACCGTTAACACCTGGACTAGCTAGACAATAGTAGTCGTCTTGTCGGTTTGTCATGTGTGAATGGTTAGGGGAAGTCCTTTCCTCTGCACTCTTGTAATATGACTGAGGAGCTGTGAGCTGGTAGGCTGTGAGCTGCCGGCCTTCAAGATGTGGCACTGTGGTGTAATTGTATAGCCTACTTGAGGGATAATCACATATACTAGGCTAATTAATCTACATCTTAATCTAACTTATTTATGTACTTCTAAACAAGACATTGAGTAGGAGTCAGTTAATACTACAGTTATATTAAGAAATTCGTAATTAACTAGAATAACTACCATAGATTTTTTCCTTAAACAAAATAATTTGATTATGAGAATGCCCTGATCATTGAAGCTACAACCGTGGGAAATTAAAAAAAAAAGCCTAGACAAGTATACGAGTCATATGAGATGGACCTGCCTAGCATTAGTTACTAAGATTATTGAAGCTTATTATTTGGGTAGCATTGAGAGCATTGGCAGTACTGTATGATGTGTAGACGCTTTCACAAAACTCCGTACTGTAAATTTACAATTTTATCACCGAAATCTTGAAGCCTACCGTCCTGGGTAGCTGCACTACTCACCCCT
>WNWK01019634.1:32500-37377 GCA_009830355.1 Cherax destructor
AGTGGAAAAGAATCTTTCCTTCGTAAGTCATGCGTGTCGTATGAGGCGACTAAAATGCCGGGAGCAATGGGCTAGTAACCCCTTCTCCTGTATACATTTACTAAAAAAGAGAAGAAAAACTTTATAAAACTGGGATGTTTGAATGTGCGTGGATGTAGTGCGGATGATAAGAAAGAGATGATTGCTGATGTTATGAATGAAAAGAAGTTGGATGTCCTGGCCCTAAGCGAAACAAAGTTGAAGGGGGTAGGAGAGTTTCAGTGGGGAGAAATAAATGGGATTAAGTCAGGAGTATCTGAGAGAGTTAGAGCTAAGGAAGGGGTAGCAATAATGTTGAAGGATCAGTTATGGAAGGAGAAGAGGGAATATAAATGTGTAAATTCAAGGATTATGTGGATTAAAATAAGGATCGGATGCGAAAAGTGAGTCATAATAAGCGTGTATGCACCTGGAGAAGAGAGGAGTGTAGAGGAGAGAGAGAGATTTTGGGAGATGTTAAGCGAATGTATAGGAACTTTTAAACCAAGTGAGAGAGTAATTGTGGTAGGGGACCTAAATGCTAAAGTAGGAGAAACATGTAGAGAGGGTGTAGTAGGTAAGTTTGGGGTGCCAGGTGTAAATGATAATGGGAGCCATTTGATTGAACTTTGTATAGAAAGAGGTTTAGTTATAGGTAATACATATTTTAAGAAAAAGAGGATAAATAAGTATACAAGATATGATGCAGGGCGTAATGACAGTAGTTTGTTGGACTATGTATTGGTAGATAAAAGAATGTTGAGTAGACTTCAGGATGTACATGTTTATAGAGGGGCCACAGATATATCAGATCACTTTTTAGTTGTAGCTACAATGAGAGTAAAAGGTAGATGGGATACAAGGAAAATAGAAGCAGTAAGTAAGAGAGAGGTGAAAGCAGCTAAGAGAAGACTTGGTGAGGAGCCTTGGTTGGGCACAGAGTTGGAGGCTTTGTGTGAGGATTCAGTGGCCAGACTATGACGGGAAGATAGATGGCGTCCAATGTGAGGTCTTGGGACCTGGAGATGGTAGTTTGACTGGTTTTCCAGGAGTGATTTACTATGGACTATTTTATACTTTAAGTGACTAACCAGTTTCATTAGCTAACTGTATTCCCCTATCTCAATTATCTTGTATCTTTCCCCAGTTATCTCAATATTAGAGTTTTTTCTCTTTGACCAAGTATACTGTTGTGATAATATTTGCTGTTCTCTATAAGACTGCTTTATGTGTACCAAGTGGAATTGAGTTAAGTCCCCAGTAGTGTGAAGTGAGATGGAGTCTTCACTCTCTTGATTTTTTGATGGTGAGAAGGATCTGCCCTCTCGCCCGTGTCAGGGCGAGGAAGATGGTCGAGTACTTGAACCAGGATGAAGATCATTACTGTTGGTAACCTGGGAGGAGGATGAGTACTTGAACCAGGATGAGGATCATTACTGTTGGTAACCTGGTAGGAAGATGGTCGAGTACTTGAACCAGGATGCTCTCGTTAAGCACACCCTCCGTTGAAACCGGTCATCTACAGTGCTTGTTGTCTTCTGTTAACAGTGTTCAACATAACTGACAGTCTCCTGCTGACAGTGTTCATCGTAACTGAGTCTCACGTCTACAGTGTTCATCATAACTGACAGTCTCCTGTTGTTCATGACAACTTATTCTGCTGTTGACAGTGGTTCATTACCACTCAGGTTTAAGGCAGGGAAAACTGAAATTATCTTAAGACTAGAGGCTAAACAGTTGCTTAATAATAAACAGAATCTCATTCATTACCATCTGGGCTCTATCTGTGCTCTAATTCAAGGCTGTTCCTATCCTCACAGCCCAGCCTAGGACCAGGCTTTTGTGCTGACTGCCTGTTCAATCAGGCAGTTGCTGCTGGTGGCTTGCTAGTCCACACATCAATCACAGCCTGGTTGACTTGGCACTTGGTGGAGGTAGCAGTCCAGTTTCCTCTTGAAAACACACTATTCTGGCAATATTTCTGATATTAGGTTGGTAGCATGGTAGTGGTGCTCAACCTGGCTGTTGTTGCTGGTAGTAGATTGAACAGTCTGTCAATTAGGCTGTTGTGGCTGGTAGCAGATGGAATGTTGTTGGACCATCGATATTGACACAATGTTTTCTGATTAGGGTAAGATATATACAACTATTGGAGGATAGATGGGCTAGTGAGAGTGTAGGCAATGGGGTCGAAGATGTATGGGGTAGGTTTAAAAATGTAGTGTTAGAGTGTTCAACAGAAGTTTGTGGTTACAGGAAAGTGGGTGCGGGAGGGAAGACGAGCAATTGGTGGAATGATGATGTAAAGAGAGTAGTAAGAGAGAAAAAGTTAGCATATGAGAGGTTTTTACAAAGTAGAAGTGATGCAAGGAGGGAAGAGTATATGGAGAGAAAAAGAGAGATTAAGAGAGTGGTGAAGCAATGTACAAAGAGAGCAAATGAGAGAGTGGGTGAGATGTTATCAACAAATTTTGTTGAAAATAAGAAAAAGTTTTGGAGTGAGATTAATAAGTTGAGGAAGCCTAGGGAACAAATGGATTTGACAGCTAAAAATAGGAGAGGAGAGTTATTAAATGGAGAGTTAGAGGTATCGGGAAGATGGAGGGAATATTTTGAGGAGTTGTTAAATGTTGATGAAGACGGAAGCTGTGATTTCGTGTATAGGACAAGGAGGAATAACATCTTGTAGGAGTGCGGAAGAGCCAGTTGTGAGTGTGGGGAAGTTCGTGAGGCAGTGGGTAGTATGAAAGGGGGTAAGGCAGCTGGGATTGATGGGATAAAAATAGAAATGTTAAAAGCAGGTGGGGATATAGTTTTGGAGTCGTTGGTGCTATTATTTAATAAATGTATGGAAGAGGGTAAGGTACCTAGGGATTGGCAGAGAGCGTGTATAGTTCCTTTGTATAAAGGCAAAGGGGACAAAAGAGTGCAAAAATTATAGGGGAATAAGTCTGTTGAGTGTACCTGGTAAAGTGTATGGTAGAGTTATTATTGAAAGAATTAAGAGTAAGACGGAGAGCAGGATAGCAGATGAACAAGGGAGCTTTAGGAAAGGTAGGGGGGGTGTGTAGACCAAGTGTTTACAGTGAAACATATAGGTGAACAGTATTTGAATAAGGGTAAAGAGGTTTTTGTGGCATTTATGGATTTGGAAAAGCCATATGATAGGGTGGATAGGGGGGCAATGTGGCAGATCTTGCAGGTGTATGGAATAGGAGGTAGGTTACTGAAAGCAGTGAAGAGTTTTTATGAGGATAGTGAGGTTCAGGTTAGTGTGTGTAGGAGAGAGGGAGACTATTTCCCAGTAAAAGTAGGCCTTAGACAAGGATGTGTGATGTCACCGTGGTTGTTCAATATATTTATAGATGGGGTTGTAAGAGAAGTGAATGCAAGGGTCTTGGCAAGAGGTGTGGGGTTAAAAGATAAAGAATCAAATACAAAGTGGGAGTTGTCACAGTTGCTTTTTTCTGATGACACTGTGCTTTTGGGAGATTCTAAAGAGAAGTTGCAGAGGTTGGTGGATGAATTTGGTAGGTTATGTAAAATAAGAAAATTGAAAGTGAATATAGGAAAGAGTAAGGTGATGAGGATAACAAAAAGATTAGGTGATGAAAGATTGGATATCAGATTGGAGGGAGAGAGTATGGAGAAGGTGAATGTATTCAGGTATTTGGGAGTGGACATGTCAGCAGATGGGTCTATGAAGGATGAGGTGAATCATAGAATTGATGAGGGAAAAGGGTGAGTGGTGCACTTGAGTCTGTGGAGACAAAGAACTTTGTCCATGGAAGTAAAGAGGGGAATGTATGAGAGTATAGTTATACCAACACTCTTATATGGGTGTGAAGCATGGGTGATGAATGTTGCAACGAGGAGAAGGCTGGAGGCAGTGGAGATGTCATGTCTGAGGTCAATGTGTGGTGTGAATATAATGCAGAGAATTCGGAGTTTGGAAATTAGGAGGAGGTGCGGGATTACCAAAACTATTATCCAGAGAGCTGAGGAGGGGTTGTTGAGGTGGTTCGGACATGTAGAGAGAATGGAACGAGACAATGACTTCGAGTGTATAAATCTGTAGTGGAGGGAAGGCGGGGTAGGGGTCGGCCTAGGAAAGGTTGGAGGGAGGGGCTTGGACTTCCAGCAAGCATGTGTGAGCGTATTTGATAGGAGTGAATGGGGACAAATGGTTTTTAATACTTGACGTGCTGTTGGAGTGTGAGCAAAGTAACATTTATGAAGGGATTCAGGGAAACCGGCAGGCCGGACTTGAGTCCTGGAGATGGGAAGTACAATGTCTGCACTCTGAAGGAGGGGTGTTAATGTTGCAGTTTTATAACTGTAGTTTAAAGCACCCCTCTGGCAAGACAGTGATGGAGTGAATGATGATGAAAGTTTTTCTTTTTCGGGCCACCCTGCCTTGGTGGGAATCGGCCGATGTGGTAATAAAAAAATATGCAATAATCGCGATCAAGCTATCCAAAATGCAAAACAACCATGGGGGAAGTTAAATGATAGCTCTAGGCCTTTCGTGTTGCAATCAACACATCAGAAGCTTGCAATGTTGCAGAAAAAGGAGGAATTCCAAGCAAATACGTTCAGAGGAAGTGTGTTTGTTCGAACACGCTTTCTCCTTTTTCTGCAACATTGCAAGGTCCTGATGTGTTGATTGCAACACGAAAGGTCTGGATATGTTGTTGCATGCAAAGAGTATGTAACCTTTATTCGGAGCATGTTAAACACACCCACATAGGCTCCTCCAACCAGCGAACCATCGTTAAGGGTTTGGTGATGAGGGCCCCATCATCAAATCAACGACTCGGTTCAGCCAATTAAAATGCGAGTTTAACAATGACAAGGTG
>WNWK01019635.1:0-37377 GCA_009830355.1 Cherax destructor
ACAAGTGAATGTAATAATGATAGTAGGGATAATTCAGTAATGGTCCCAGATTTTCGCTTAGCAGATTATAATGGACTTAGAGAACACTTATCAACTGTGGACTGGGGTGAAGAAGAGAGGTATCAATATGACAGTTTCTTAACACTATACAGGCTGCCCAAAGAACATTTATCCGTATAAAGAAATTAGATCAAGTAGAAATGACCCAAAATGGATGAATAATAGGCTCAAATATCTTTTAGGGCAGAAGAAAGGAATTTATAGGCGCATAAAAAGAGGTGAGGGTCATCTTATAAATCAGTATACTGACATTAAGAGGGACGTTAAAAGGGAATAAGAAAAGCTAAACGGGACTATGAAATTAAAGTTGCTAGGGATTCAAAAACTAACCCAAAAGTTTTTCCAGGTTTATAGAACAAAAGTTAGGGATAAGATAGGTCCCTTAAAAATAACTTTGGGCATCTTACTGACAAGGAGAATGATATGTGCTCTATTTTTAATAATTATTTTCTCTCGGTTTCACACAGGAAGACATTAATAATATCCCAGTAATTAATTTTTACAGAGGCCCAGAAGAAGATAAATTATGTAATATCACAGTCACTAGCGAAATGATTTGAAACAGCTGGACCGACTGAAACAAAATAAATCGCCGGGTCTGATGAGCTTTTTGCAAGGGTTCTTAAGGAATGCAAAATGGAACTCTGTGAACCAATATCTAACATTTTTAATTTATCTCTTCAAACAGGTGTAGTGTCTGATATGTGGAAGATGGCTAATGTAATTCCTATTTTTAAAGCAGGGGACAAGTCACTACCGTCAAACTACCGCCCAATAAGCCTGACCTCAATTGTGGCAAATTACTAGAGTCAATTATAGCTGATATTATTAGAAGCCATCTAGATAACCATAATTTGATTAATGATACCCAGCATGGATTCACGAGGGCCGTTCCTGCCTATCTAATTTATTAACCTTCTTCAGTAAAGCTTTTGAGGCTGTTGATCACGATAAAGAATTCGATATTGTTTATTTAGACTTTAGTAAGGCTTTTGATAGAGTACCGCACCAGAGACTGTTAAAGAAAGTGGCAGCTCATGGCATTGGGGAAAAGTGCTGTCATGGATCGAGTCATGGCTCACCAATAGGAAGCAGAGAGTGTGCATAAATGGGGTTAAATCCGAATGGGGACTTGTAACAAGTGGTGTTCCACAGGGATCAGTCTTAGGCCCATTGTTATTTATAATATATATCAATGACCTTGATGAGGGAATTACTAGTGATATGAGCAAATTCGCCGACGACACGAAGATAGGTAGGATAATTGATTCAAACATAGATGTCATAGAACTTCAGGAAGATTTAGACAAACTTAATTCGTGGTCAGAAAAGTGGCAGATGCAGTTCAATGTAGATAAATGCAAGGTTCTGAAGCTCGGGAGTGTCCATAACCCAAGCACTTATAAGTTAAATAACGTAGAACTTAGCCATACAGATTGCGAGAAGGACTTGGGGGTGATGGTAGCAGCAACCTTAAACCAAGACAGCAATGCCTAAGCGTACGTAATAAGGCAAATAGATTACTGGGATATATATCAAGAAGTGTTAGCAACAGAAGTCCAGAGGTTATATTACAGCTTTATACATCATTAGTAAGGCCTCACCTAGATTACGCAGCTCAGTTCTGGTCTCCATATTACAGAATGGACATAAATTCGTTAGAAAACATTCAGCGTAGAATGACTAAATTAATACATAGCATTAGAAATCTTCCTTCGAAGAAAGATTGAAGACCCTAAAATTACATTCACTTGTAAGACGTAGAATGAGGGAGACATGATCGAGGTATACAAGTGGAAAATGGGTATTAACAAAGGGGATATAAATAAGGTCTTGAGGATATCTCTCCAAGAGAACCCGCAATAATGGATTCAAGTTAGATAAGTTTAGATTTAGAAAGGATATAGGAAAGTATTGGTTTGGAAATAGGGTAGTTGATGAGTGGAACAGTCTGCCTAGTAGGGTTATTGAAGCTAGGACCTTGGGTAGTTTCAAATTTAGGTTGGATAAATTCATGAGTGAGAGGGTTGGATTTGAGTGGGACTCGCGCATGAGTGGGTAGATTGTCAAAGCTTATTTCTTGGGTAGCATTGAAAATTGGGTTGAGCAAATATTCTGTTAGTGGGACGGATTGTGCAGGACCTGCCTAGTATGGGCCAACAGGCCTGCTGCAGTGTTCCTCCTTTCTTATGTTCTTATGTTCTTAAAAAGTTAATAAATTAGTTAGGCAGGAACGGCCCCTGGTGAATCCATGCTGAGTATCATTAATCAAATTATGCCTATCGAGATGGCTTCTTATGTTATCAGCTATAATCGACTCTAGTAATTTGCCTACAATTGATGTTAGACTTATTGGGCGGTAATTTGATGGTAACGACTTGTCCCCTGCTTTAAGAACATAAGAACATAAGAAAGGAGGAACACTGCAGCAGGCCTGTTGGCCCATACTAGGCAGGTCCTGCACAATCCGTCCCACTAACAGAATATTTGCTCAACCCAATTTTCAATGCTACCCAAGAAATAAGCTTTGACAATTCACCCACTCATGCGCGAGTCCCACTCAAATCCAACCCTCTCACTCATGAATTTATCCAACCTAAATTTGAAACTACCAAGGTCCTAGCTTCAATAACCTACTAGGCAGACTGTTCCACTCATCAACTACCCTATTTCCAAACCAATACTTTCCTATATCCTTTCTAAATCTAAACTTATCTAACTTGAATCCATTATTGCGGGTTCAGAATCCATTATTGCGGGTTCAAAATGTTTAAAAATAGGAATTACATTAGCCATCTTCCATGTATCCGGCACTACACCTGTTTGAAGAGATAGGTTAAAAATGTTAGTTAAGGTTTCACAGAGTTCTATTTTGCATTCCTTAAGAACCCTTGAAAAAAGCTCATCGGGGCCTGGCGATTTATTTTGCTTCAAACGGTCTATCTGTTTGATAACCATTTCGCTAGTGACTGTGATACTACATAATTTATCTTCTTCAGGCCCACTAAAATACCTAATTCTTGGGATATTATTAGTGTCTTCCTGAGTGAAAACCGAGAGAAAATAATTATTAAAAATAGAGCACATTTCATTCTCTTTGTCAGTTAGATACCCATAATTATTTTTAAGGGGACCTATCTTATCTCTAACTTTTGTTCTAGACTCTTCTCAAAAATCACCTACTCACCCTATACTAAATACTCATAAGAACATAAGAACATAAGAAAGGAGGAACACTGCAGCAGGCCTGTTGGCCCATACTAGGCAGGTCCTTCACAATCCATCCCACTAACAGAATATTTGCTCAACCCAATTTTCAAAGCTACCCAAGAAATAAGCTTTGACAATTCTACCCACTCATGCGCGAGTCCCACTCAAATCCAACCCCTCTCACTCATGAATTTATCCAACCTAATTTTGAAACTACCCAAGGTCCTAGCTTCAATAACCCTACTAGGCAGACTGTTCCACTCATCAACTACCCTATTTCCAAACCAATACTTTCCTATATCCTTTCTAAATCTAAACTTATCTAACTTGAATCCATTATTGCGGGTTCTCTCTTGGAGAGATATCCTCAAGACCTTATTTATATCCCCTTTGTTAATACCCATTTTCCACTTGTATACCTCGATCATGTCTCCCCTCATTCTACGTCTTACAAGTGAATGTAATTTTAGGGTCTTCAATCTTTCTTCGTAAGGAAGATTTCTAATGCTATGTATTAATTTAGTCATTCTACGCTGAATGTTTTCTAACGAATTTATGTCCATTCTGTAATATGGAGACCAGAACTGAGCTGCGTAATCTAGGTGAGGCCTTACTAATGATGTATAAAGCTGTAATATAACCTCTGGACTTCTGTTGCTAACACTTCTTGATATAAATCCCAGTAATCTATTTGCCTTATTACGTACGCTTAGGCATTGCTGTCTTGGTTTAAGGTTGCTGCTTACCATCACCCCCAAGTCCTTCTCGCAATCTGTATGGCTAAGTTCTAGGTTATTTAACTTATAAGTGCTTGGGTTATGGACACTCCCGAGCTTCAGAACCTTGCATTTATCTACATTGAACTGCATCTGCCACTTTTCTGACCAGAATTAGAGTTTGTCTAAATCTTCCTGAAGTTTCATGACATCTATGTTTGAATCAATTATCCTACCTATCTTCGTGTCGTCGCGAATTTGCTCATATCACTAGAATTCCTCATCAAGGTCATGATATATATTATAAAAACAACTGGGCCTAAGACTGATCCCTGAGGAACACCACTTGTTACAAGTCCCCATTCGATTTAACCCCATTTATGCACACTCTCTGCTTCCTATTGGTGAGCCATGACTCGATCCATGACACACTTTTCCCCCAATGCCATGAGCTGCCACTTTCTTTAACAGTCTCTGGTGCGGTACTCTATCAAAAGCCTTACTAAAGTCTAAATAAACAATATCGAATTCTTTATCGTGATCAACAGCCTCAAAAGCTTTACTGAAAAGGTTAATAAATTAGATAGGCAGGAACGGCCCTCGTGAATCCATGCTGGGTATCATTAATCAAATTATGGCTTATCTAGATGGCTTCTAATATATCAGCTATAATTGACTCTAGTAATTTGCCTACAATTGAGTCAGCTTATTGGGCGGTAGTTTGATGGTATGACTTGTCCCCTGCTTTAAAAATAGGAATTACATTAGCCATCTTCCACATATCAGACACTACACCTGTTTGAAGAGATAAATTAAAAATGTTAGTATTGGTTCACAGAGTTCCATTTTGCATTCCTTAAGAACCCTTGAAAAAGCTCATCAGGACCGGCGATTTATTTTGTTTCAGTCGGTCCAGCTGTTTCATAATCATTTCGCTAGTGACTGTGATATTACATAATTTATCTTCTTCAGGCCTCTGAAAAATTAATTACTGGGATATTATTAATGTCTTCCTGTGTGAAAACCGAGAGAAAATAATTATTAAAAATAGAGCACATATCATTCTCCTTGTCAGTAAGATGCCCAAAGTTATTTTTAAGGGGACCTATCTTATCCCTAACTTTTGTTCTATAAACCTGAAAAACTTTTTGGGTTAGTTTTGAATCTAGCAACTTTAATTTCATAGTCCCGTTTAATTTTCTTATTCCATTTTTAACGTCCCTCTTAATGTCAAGTATACTGATTTATAAGATGACCCTCACCTCTTTTTATGGCCTATAAATTCCTTTCTTCTGCCCTAAAAGATATTTGAGCCTATTATTCATCCATTTTGGGTCATTTCTACTTGATCTAATTTCTTTATACGGGATAAATGTTCTTTGGGCAGCCTGTATAGTGTTAAGAAAACTGTCATATTGATACCTCCAAACCCAATATTATTTTACTTAAGATGATCTCAATTTGATATGTTCATCCTCCTTAACACTTGTTGCAATTTCATATCATCATATTGTCATTTAAAATCTTATAGTATCATCATTTTCTTAATTTGAAATAAAATATATATCTAGAAGAAACTCCTTGCACTATATCATTCACTTATCTACCCGTATCTCACCTATGGAATCTGTGCATGGGGATCAACAACGTAAAATCACCTTAGACCACTCATAACACAACAAAAGGCCGCAGTCAGAATGATAACAAATTCCCACTCTAGACAGCATACTCCACCAATATTCAAAAGTCTCAAACTAATCACCGTAAAGAACATTCATACTTACTCTTGTGCCTACTACATATATAAAACTTTACACTCTAATATAAACCCTCTGCTCAAAACTCTCCTCACCAACTT
Organism: Cherax destructor; assembly: GCA_009830355.1. Taxonomy (NCBI): domain Eukaryota; kingdom Metazoa; phylum Arthropoda; class Malacostraca; order Decapoda; family Parastacidae; genus Cherax; species Cherax destructor. The sequence continues at coordinate 5,845 of WNWK01019635.1, forward strand.
TAATAGGACCCATGACCACAACACACGACACAGATCACTTTTGATATACCCCGTGTTCATATCAACCTATGTAAAATTCTATGCACATAAAGGGCCCCAGAATCTGGAATTCATTACCAGTAAATATTAAGATAATCTTGTCTGAAAATCAATTTAAGACTCAACTCAAAACCACCTACTCACCCAAACCTAAATGATCATACTATAAACTACTTTGAAAAATGCTCATTGTTACTTTCCTATACGATAATCTCAATTTTTAATAATATGTTACTATTATGTTACCCCCTACTCATATTATAAGTTAATGTCAAAAATGCTCAATGTTATTTTCCTTAAGATAATCTCAATTCCATATTATCATTCAAGAATCTTAACACCTGTAACAATCTAAGATCTAATATCATTATATAATAATTTAAACAGTAAAATTTCATCATATAGTAATTTTGAAAATAATTTTTAACTAGAATAAACTCAATAAATTTCTCTAATATTAAGTACATAGTTTTTAAGGACTAGAATAAGCTGCCCCTAATGCCATGGCATGTCAGTGGCTCTCCTTGCACTCAATTTACATTGTAACTTCCCATACCCATGTAATCTGCAATGAAATAAAATTTGTTTGTTTGTTTGTTTGTTTATTGTTATTATACTAGTATAGCATCAACATACTGTAATTTGAAATAAATTCTACAACTAGATTAAACTCAACCAATTTCTCTTGTTTTGTCTTTTAATAGTATGTATAACCATTTAATAATTTAAATAATACAGAACTAGAATAAACTCAATCAATTTCTTTAGCATTAAGTACTTAGTGAATAAGTCTCTAGAATAAACTGCCCCTAATGCCATGGCATGCCAGTGGCTCTCCTTGCATTACAGTTTTATAATTGTTTTATAATTGTAACTACCAATAACATTGTACACTTGTAACATGCATTGAAATAAAATTATTATTATTATTATTATTATTATTATTATTATCTAACTTGAATGACTACAGTGGAGAGGAGTGTGTTCACTGAGGGAGTGAAGCACCTGGCTCAGGACTGGGCTCTATTTGATTTAAGTAAAAAAAAATATATCGTCAAAATATTGGCAGGAATGAAAAAGTAAATAAAGTTTTCCCTAACCTAACCAGGAAAAACTTTATTTTCTTTTTCATTCTTGCCAAGATTTTGGCGATATATTTTTTCCCCCAGACTCCCATGTGGAAGGTCCCAAAAAGCGCCAGCTACGGTGGTCCTGAATAACCCCAACAGCAACCTCAAGGTCCATTACTCCTACTTACCCACCTAATAATAATAATAATAATAATTTTTATTTAGACATGATACAAAGATGTACTACATAGTTCTAGGTATAAATGGGGTGTACTTCAACTGAATTTTATTGACTTAAGACTCAGGGAGATTGACACCAGTCAGTCCATCTATCATCATTCTATCATGCAGGAGGAGCCACATGTCTATGGTGCATCAAACAAAATAAGCAGACTCTTAGATGTCACTACCGCCCGCCTCCGGCTGGGTTACAAGTATCTTTGGCAGGTTAAATCACCACAACCAGATGTAGACCAAACAAGATGTAAACTTTGCCAGTTGGATTATTGTCACACCCTGCGTCATTATGTACTGGAGTGCGATAAAATTAATGAATTCAGAGACTACTCACTCAGAAATGTTCAAGATATGTCAAAGTATTTTATCCACAATGGTATATTACAGACCATTCTGGAAAAATACCCTGACTTTGCTCCCTGTAAATATAGCATTGACACGTGTGTGTGTGTGTGTGTGTGTGTGTGTGTGTGTGTGTGTGTGTGTGTGTGTGTATGTACATGTGTGTATGTGTATGTGTGTATGTATATACATGTATGCGTGTGTATATGTATATGTGTGTGTGTGTGACCCAACAATTAAAATTTGCACCAATAACTCATTACAGTTGTGGCTGGGTGTAGACTAATAGATTGCTCATTGCTTTATAATTTGTTCATGAGTGCAACCATGTACAGACGTAAGTAAATTTACTTACATGATTCATTACCTTGTAACTAGTGAATTAATTACCATTGTACCTTGTTCAGCTATCAAAACTTTGGGGCCCAGTCTCTGGACCCTATATATACCTCTGTAATCTGCAAATACCTTTGTAACTTGTCATGATTGTGATCATCTGAGTTCATTACCTTTGTAACTTGCTCAGCTATCAAACTTTGAGGTCCAGTCCCTGGACCCATTATGTACCTCTGTAATCTTTTGACTACCGCCCACAGGATGGGTATGGGGTGTATAATAAAGATATCAAACTAAACTAACATGCCAAAAGCCCTAACATGCTGAGCATTGTGGACATTCTTAAAATTAATTAACAGTAGACTACATGGTAAAAAATTATGGTTGATAATTTACAAAATAAGTATAATTGTGTATTTAAGTTGTGAAATTTGAATATAAGTTGAACATAATTTATTAATTGCAGCAATGCAATTAATTAAATCAGATCAAACAAAACAATTAGTTGTATTGCAAGTACAGTTTATATGTTCATTAGATAAGTTACACAGAGTACAAGAGAGTGGATTATTTGTTAATGCTATAGAAACAGAGTTAGCTCAGTATGCATTATTTATAACAGGTTTTTACATTTAAGTGATTAATCAACTTTGTTGGTAATGTTAAATATTGTGCACTTAGGTTTGGGTGAGAAGGAGGTTTTTTAGAAGCGCTTTGAATTGAGGTACAGACAGGGTTTCTTTGGCAATCACAGGTAATGAATTCCAAATTTTCGGGTCTTTAATGTGCATTGAGTTTTTGCATAGTGTTAGATGGACACGGGGAACATCGAGGAGTGATCTGTGTCTTGTGTTATGGGCATGTGTCCTGTTAAGGTTGGTAAGGAGAAGTTTGAGTAGTGGGTTAATATTTGAGTTTAGTGTTCTATGTATGTAATAGGCACAGTAAAAAGTATGGATGTCTTGTATGGTGAGTAAGTTTAGATTTTTTAATATTGGTGGAGTATGTTGTCTGGAGTGTGAATTTGTTATCATTCTAACTGCAGCCTTTTGTTGTGTTATTAATGGTCTGAGATGAGTTATTGATGTAGAGCCCCATGCGCAGATTCCATAGGTGAGGTAGGGGTAAATGAGTGAGTGATATAGGGTAAGGAGAGCTGGTTGTGGAACATAGTACTGTATCTTGGATAGTATTCCCACGGTCTTGGAGACTTTCTTGGAAATTTGTTGTATATGTGTCTGAAATTTAAGGCCACTGTCAAGATGGAATTTTCCCTCTGTGAGATTTGTGATAAGGAACCCATTTATCATTAAGTAAGTAAGTTTATTCAGGTATACACAAATACAGTTACATAGATCATCATACATAGCAGCATATGTGTAGAGAACCCAGGATAACCCAAAAAAGTCAGACAGAGTGACTTATTTCCATTGGGGTCCATTTAATACCTTAATATTATACACTGTAGGAGATATGTTTTTATACTATAAAGAATATATACTAGGAATAAGGTAAAAAGAGTTATTTACATTTACATGTATGTTAGTTAAAAAAATAAAAATTATTCTCCTCGCTTTCTGTCGCTACATTCATTATGTTAAGTGGAACATTTGTAGCTCTGTTTCCAAACTGAATGAAATAGGTTTTATCAATATTGAGAGTAAGTTTGTTAGTCATCATCCAGGTAGATATTTTCTACAATTCAGTATTTACAGTGTTGGCTAGTATGACTGGGCTTGGGTGAGAGAAGACGTATGTAGTGTCATCTGCAAATAGTATGGGTTTGAGTAGTTTTGATGCATTTGGTAGGTCGTTAATGTAAATGAGAAAGAGAAGTGGGCCAAGAACACTTCCCTGTGGGACACCAACTGTAATAGTTTGCGTGGTAGAACTAGCTCCATTTGTGTACACATATTGGCTTCTGTTGCTAAGGTATGATTTTAGGTAGTTGAGGGAGTGCCCTCTTATACCATAGTGTGATAATTTTAGGTGTAACAGATCATGGTCAACTGTATCAAAAGCTTTACGTAAATCAATGAAGATTCCCACTGGGATTTCTTTTTTCTCGAGAGCGGTGTAAATTATTTCTAGCATGTGTACAATAGCATCATTTGTATTTTTATTAGGCCTGAATCCAAAATGACAGTGGTTGAGTACGTTATGGGAGATGAGGTAGGAATACATCTGCCTATGAATTAATTTTTCAAAGATTTTGGAGAGAAGGGGCAAGTTAGATATTGGCCTATAGTTGTTCAGGTCTGTTTGATCTCCTCCTTTATGTATGGAGGTAACCCTCGCTATTTTGAGTATTGATGGGAAGGTAGAGGATTCGATGGATTTGTTAAAGAGTGTTGCAATAATTGGTGATAGAACTTGAGAAGCTTTTTTGTATATAAAAGGTGGTAAGTTATTTAGATCTCCTGCGTTGTTTTTTAATGTGTTGATTATAAGTAAGACCTATGGCTAGCGCATTCAGTTCACACACTGAGGTTCAGGGATCGATCCTCCAGTACGGCCGGAAAACATTACGAGTGTTTCCATAAGACACCTTCTATCCCAGTTCACCCATCAGTAAAAGTGGTACCTGTGTGTTAGTCGACTGGTGTGGGTTGCATCCTGGGGACGAAATTGACCTAATTTGCCCGAAATGCTCTGCATAACAAGGGGCTTTCTATATAGTAGTATGTCATTGATGTCATCTAGGCCTGTATACCTTATACATGTAGAAATAAAAATATTATTACACAGTTACCTGGTTACCTACCTACTTATACCCATCTACTTGCCTAGTTACCTACTTATATAGTTACCTACTTACCAAGTAACCTACCTACCTAGTTATCTGTACTTAGTTACCCACCAACTTACCTGCCTAGTTACCAACCTACATACTTACCTATCTATCTACACGTATAGTATTAGGGAAAGGGAACATCCTTGTAGTACTCACAGTAGGTGATCAGGCTTCAAACACCTTTTATTGCACAGCAATAAAGGAGTGGAACTGACAGCCTGCACATGTCAAAGACTGTCATAACATGAGCCAGTTCAAGTAGAGAACTAAAACGGAACCTAATGAATGAAGCTACAGAAAGGGAGAGTGATTTCTTGTATAGCTAACATACATGTACCTATTACTGTGGCCTGGTGGCGAAAGCTCTAACTTCACACGGTGAGGGTCCGGGTTCGATTCCCAGGGAAGGGGTGGAAACATCGGATGTGTTTCCTTACACCGGTTGTCTATGTTCACCCATCAGTATAAAATAGGTACCTGAGTGTTAGTGGACTGGTGTGGGTCGCATCCTGGGACAAAACTGACCTAATTTGCCCGAAATGCTCTGCATAACAAGGGGCTTTCTGTATAGTACATATGTCATTGATGTCAGCTGGGCCTGTATACCTTGTACATGTCCTTGTAGTAAATAAAGATATTATTATTATATTATTATTATATCCTGTGATCTAATCCTCTTTAATGTTACTGTAAATAACTCGGTTTACCTTATTCCTAGTATATCTCCTTTTATTGTAACTGCTTTTCATATACTAGTTGAGTTACAGTGGACCCCCGAGTTTCGTAAGGTTCTTATTTCGTAAACATCGTGTTTCGTAAGCTTTTTTCGATTTCGAGAATCGTAAAATGGCTCGTGTTTCGTAACGTATTAGACCTATCCGCCTGCTCCGCGCCTGCGCGGGACGCAGGACGCAGCCAGTGAAGCGTTGTTTACCAATGAGAGAACATTTCCTAGCGCGCTCTTTCAAACATTCACACTACATTTGGTGTTTTTTTTGGTGGTTTAGTGACTGTCACTGTGAAATAAGTCACCATGGGTCCAAAGAAGCTTCCTAGTGGCACCCCTGTGGTAAAGAATGTGAGGAACACCATCGAACTGAAGAAAGAGATTACAGTGGACCCCCGAGTTTCGTAAAAACTTCACTCCTGAAGTCTGCTCAAGTGCCATTACCGAACGAATTTACTCCCTTAAGGAAAAATGTCACGTAGGTTAGTCTATTTCAGACCCCCAAAAATACTTTTCCACAAGCACTTACAATATTATACTTACATAAATGTACGATTTCCGGGGTTTATGAAACTCGGGGGTCCACTGTATAGAAAAATATGAGAGTGGCGTACGTCTGAGTGATCTTGCCAGGATGTACAACAAAACCCCTTCTACTATCAGATCTATCCTGGCAAAGAGAAATGAGATCAAGGAAGCTAATGTTGCAAAAGGGGTTGATATGTTAACGAAAAATAGATCGAAAACAGTGGATGAGGTTGAGAAGTTGTTGTTGGTGTGGATTATTGAAAAACAGAGAGCGGGTGATAGTATTTCCATGGCAATAATTTGTGAAAAGGCAAGGAAGTTGCACGCAGATCTTGTCAAGACAATGCCTGCAACCAGTGGTGAGACAAGTAATTTTAAAGCCAGCAAAGGCTGGTTTGACAGGTTTAAGAAATGTAGTGGCATACACAGTGTTGTGAGACATGGTGAGGCAGCCAGCTCAGACAAACGTGCAGCTGAAAAATTTGTGCATGAATTCCAGGGGTTCGTAGAGGCTGAACAATTCCTCCCCCAACAAGTGTTTAACTGTGATGAAACAGGCCTGTTTTGGAAGAAAATGCCCAACAGGACCTACATTACTCAGGAGGAAAAGGCACAGCCAGGACACAAGCCTATGAAAGACAGGCTAACTCTCATGTTTTGTTCTAATGCTAGTGGGAATTTTAAAGTGAAGCCTTTACTGGTGTATCACTATGAAAATCCCAGACCCTTCAAGAATCACAGTGTTGACAAGAATAATTTGTGTGTGCATTGGAAGGCTAACACCAAGGCATGGGTCACTACAGAGATTTTCAAGGAATGGGTGACTGGAGTGTTTGGCCCTAGTGTGAAGAAATACCTCTTGGAAAAGAAATTGCCACTCAAGTGCCTCCTGATACTGGACAATGCTCCTGCTCACCCTCACAACTTGCAAGAGTGTTTGTCTGACAAGTTTAATTTCATCAGAGTGAAGTTCTTGCCTCCTAACACCACTCCTCTCCTCCAGCCCATGGACCAGCAGGTCATTTCCAACTTCAAGAAACTGTACACCAAAGCACTGTTTGAAAAGTGCTTTGAAGTGACCTCGGACACTGAGTTGACCCTAAGAGAGTTCTGGAAAGATCACTTCAACATTGTGCATTGCATACGCCTTATAGGTAAGGCTTGGGAGGGAGTGACTTCCAGGACTTTGAACTCTGCTTGGAGACCATTGTGGCCAGGTTGTGTCCAACAGAGGGATTTTGAAGGATTTGAGGCTGACCCTGACCTTGACCCTGACAACCCTGTGCTTGTTGTGGACTCTATTGTGGCATTGGGGAACAGCCTGGGGTTGGAGGTGAGTGGTGAGGATGTGGAAGAGTTGGTGGAGGCCCACAGGGTAGAGCTAACAACTGAAGAGCTGCAAGAGCTTCATCTGGAACAGCAACAGACCACAGCTGAGGTTATTGCTTCAAAGGAGGAGGGTGAGAGACAGAAGGAGGTGCCCTCTTCAGTGCTTAAGGAGATGTGTACAAAGTGGAATGAGTTGCAGACATTTGTTGAAAGACACCACCCTGAGCAAGCTGAAATGAGCCTTCTGTGGAGCCACTTCAGTGACAGAGCCATGTCGCACTTCAGGAAAGTGTTGAAGGGTCGCCAGAAACAGAGGACTCTGGACAGTTACTTTACCAGGCAGGGTCCTAGTGGCATTAAAAGACCAAAAAGGGAAGTAACCCCAGAGAGGGACTTGTTACCTGAAGTCCTTTTGGAGGGGGATTCCCCTTCCAACCACTAACTCCCTGCCCCTATCAGCAACTCTACCTTCCAGATGCCTGCAACTCTTCAATAAAGGTAAGTAAATGTATATATATATATATATTGTTTTTAATTTAGTATGTGAATATTTTTTTGTGGAACGGATTAATTGTATTTACATTATTTCTTATGGGAAATAATGGTTTGAATTTCGTAAACTTCGTGTTAAGTACTAGCTCCTGGAACGGATTAATTACGATACTCGGGGGTCCACTGTACTTAACTTTTAAGGTTTAAATAAGATACTACAAGAACTCCAATGGAAATAGTAACTGACTTTTTTGGGTTATTCTGGAGGGTAATCTGCACATATGCTGCTATGTATGATAATTTATGTAACCATATTTATGTGTACCAGCTACAAATTACCTGATACAACTTACCTACCTACCTACCTACCTGCCCCTACCTACCTCCTCTACCTCCTCCTCCACTCCTCCTCCTCCTGCCTCCTCACTGCCTCCTCCTACCCTGCCTGCCTGCCTACCTCCTGCCTCCACTGCCCTGCCTCCTCCCTGCCTACCTACTTCCTACCTACCTACTGGTACCGACTTACGCCAATCTGTCGGCCATTACCAAACGTTTATCCCATAAGAAAATTAATAGCAGTCTGTTTAGACCCCCAAAATACACTCGCATTCTTACATATGGTTTGGGCCACTAAGTCGGTACCACTGCTTACCATCCTACTTGCCTACCCTACCCTTGCCTCCCTACCCCTGCCTGCCCTGCCTGCACCCTGCCTGCCCTCCCTGCCTACCTCCCTCTGCCCTGCCTACCACTGCGCTCACCCTACCTACTTGCTCTACCTCACCTAGTTACCCTACCTAACCCTAGTTCCTAGCCTACTTACCTAGTTACCTCCTACCTACTTAGTTACCTACCTACTTACCTAGTTACATATCTACCTACTTACCTACCTTCCTACTTACCTAGTTACCTACCTACCTGAAGAAGAAAAGACTTGCCCATATGTAACACCTCATGCTGGGTAAGTAAGTTTATTCAGGTATACACAAATACAGTTACATAGATTATCATACATAGCAGCATATGTGTAGAGAACTTAGGATAATCCAAAAAAGTCAGACAGAGTGACTTATTTCCATTGGGGTTCCACTCACTCGTCAAGGAAGGTTCCTTGATGCTGGTGAGGGACTCTTGATCTAAGAAATTGGACCCGTGCTCCAATTCTTTAATCAAGTCTCGATAATCTTTCATTTCCACCAGGCGCTGTATGACTCTTACGGGTTTAGTCCTCTGTTATTATTATTATTAGTAGTAGTAGTACGTAGTAATAGTAGTAGTATTAGTAGTGTACATATTAGTATTATTAGTATTGTTATTAGTATTACGTATTAGTATTATTAGTGGCATTAGTAATACAGTAGTAGTAGTAGTAGTAGTTATAGTATTAGTAGTAGTAGTAGTAGTATCAGCAGTATTAATAGTAGTACATATTAGTACATATAGTTTTTGTGTGAGCTGAACATGCTACTGTTAATATTTTCCTCACTGTGCATTTGTCACTAAATAAAGAAGGTGCCTTGATATAAGGTAGGGCTTTTAATTTAAGGAACTGACTCTTCGAGGTGGGTGTCCTGATGCTGTGAAAGGCTCTTGGTGTAAGGAATCGAATCAACCCTTCCCTCTCTCGTATAAAACTGGATTACTTTCCATTCTCAAGGTTCTTTATGACCCAATGTATTTGGCATGTCCCCTTCATTATGATCATCCTGACAGAATAATGTTGTTAATTAAAGTTAGGTAGAATTATAAACTAAAAGGAACCTTTACTTTTCAGAGTAAGAAGGTGTATCTTTTACAGTAAATTTAATTCCCAAGTTAAGAACTATGATTACTGCACTGGGAAGAGGAGGAAGATTTTTTCCCCTGTGTTTGTCTCGGGTCAGCTCCAGGACTATGTGTACGTCTGGCAAGACTGAGAGCACATCTCAAGAAGGTACTGTACTTTGCCTTATGGTGTCCTATACCTTCAAGTTCCTTTAAATATGGAAGGGGCCTTTATGCTGGTGAAGGGCTTTTGATCCACAAAAGTGAAGCTATCCTCTCTTTCCTTGGATTGAATCTCATTGCTTTCTATATCCGAAGCACTGACCCTTAGTTTTAGCACTTCTCCCTAAATTCCAAAGTCAGTATCAACTTTTATTTCCAAGAATTACATGGTGATGACCGGGCTCTGGGATGACATATTTTTCTTTAATTTGTTTATTTTTTGGTTAGACTACGAAAGCAAAAGACTCGGCAGACGATGCAACATATCCCCAATGAAAAGCAGGGGTGCCACTAGCACGTTGAGAGACAACACAATAAGTGTCAAGGGCCCAAGACTGTTCAACTGCCTCCCAGCGTACATAAGGTTCATTACCAATAGACCCCTGGCTGTCTTCAAGCAGGCACCGGACAGGCACCTAAAGTCAGTACCTGACCAGCTGGGCTGTGGTTCGTACGTCAGACTGCGTGCGGCCGGCAGTAACAGCCTGGTTGATCAGGCTCTGATCCACCATGAGGCTTGGTCACAAACTGGGCTGCGGGGGCATTGACCCCCGGAACTCTCTCCAGGTAAACTAAAACTTGTATGGTGAACCCTCAAGTTAAAGGACTGTTAGGAGAGGGGTAAAGCAGGTGGCTGATAATGCCATTTATGGTAGATAGAGATGAGATTTTTTGCTTTTATCATAACATTAACACGTAATTCTATAGCAGCAAACTTTTTCCCATTGGTTCCAAATTATTGGCCCAGCAGATTTTGTCTTGCATTTCTGAAGTCTGTTAATTCAAGGGTTTATAAGTTACAGTACTTAATACAAACAAGTACAGTGGAACCCCGGTTAACGAACACCTTGGAAATCGTGCAATTATGTAAGTATAATATTGTAAGTGCTTGTGGAAGTGTATTTTTGGGGGTCTGAAATAGACTAACCTAAATGACATTTTTTCTTAAGGAAGTAAATTCGTTCGGTAATGGCACTTGAGCAGGCTTCTGCAATGAATTTTTTTTGTTAACCGGGGTTCCACTGTATTTGAATATGGATTATAATATATAGCTAATTTAAATTTTGTGGGACAATTCAGCATGAATAATTCATGTACAAAATAAAGTGGTTAAGGTCAGTGCTTCATAGAGTGGACCACTGCTAGTTCATGAGCCACCAATTGCCAGGCTACAGCATCACTGGTCTGTTGTGAGCTGTAGAAAATATGAAGCAGGCTTATCTTTCACATTGGTAAATGTTAGGCATTTTAAAATGCTTATTACATAAATATACAGTAAACCCTCTAATGAACTAATAGGGGGGAGGGGGGTGTACAATATTGCCAATTGTCCAAATTATGAAATTACTTTTTCATGATTGTCTGAATTATGAAATTAATTTTTCATGATTGTCTGTCTATCTTTTGACCTAAAGGACATGGTCTGCTGGTTCAGAAGACAACAAGACACTTAAAAATATGGGTCTTGTAACCTGTAGTATTCCAGTACTACAGGTTACTATATTATACTGCTTTACATATAGAAATTTTATAGTACAATATTCTATGTAATTTATAGTAATTTTACTTTTTTTATGGTGGAGAGATGATGTATAAACTTTCAAGATTGATAGTAGTGGCTCACAATAACTTTATTCTGGGTCAGAGGAGCTGTAAAGCTCCACCAGCATCTACACTGAACTTTAGAACATAGTCTCTCAGTTTGACCTTGTTTCAATGGATATAATACACTGTTTCTTAACACAATATTCCTTGCATACTTGTGCCACTGAGATGCCAAACTCAACCATTTTTATAACTTGAAATTTCTGCTTAACAGTGAGAACCACATATTTCCTCTTGGCACCACCACTTGCCTTAGAAGACACACCATACATCACCCTCACACATGGCATTGTCCCTGCCTCCAGCCTCCTCCTTGCTGCAATGTTTGAAACTAATACTTCACACCCATATAACAGTGTTAGTACCACTGTCCTTTGGTACTCTACCCTTTTGGCTTCATGGATAAAGTCCTTTGTCTTCACATATGCCTAAGTACAACACCAACCTTTTTCTTTTCTTCTATTCTTTGGTTTACATCATCTTTCATAGACCTGTCCACTGACAGGTGCACCCCCAAATGTTCTGTATATGTATAGTGGAACCTCGGTTTTCGTATGCCCCAGCTTGCATGTAAAACCACAGTTATTCTCTATAAAATGTATTTTTTAATAATATTTCCCATAAGAAATACGTAATGTAAATCCAATTCATTCCAGACACCCAAAAATGTTAACAGAAAATACATTTTATGGAGAATAACTGTGGTTTTACATGTAAGCTGGGGCATACGAAAACCGAGGTTCCACTGTACGTACATATAATGCAGAACAACCACTGTAAAAAAAATAGTGAAATTCCAAGTGCTTGATAATGTGAGAAGTCACGAAAGCACTTGGAATTTCACTATTTTTTCACAGTGGTTGTTCTGCATATTGTGATATCACCTGTTTACTGTGAATTTATTGCACATATATATAATGTGCAATAGAGTATGCATGAATGCTTTGTGGATGAAGTACTTGAAGGAAGGAGAAGGGGTGATGTCTTTTTGTTAGGTTATGATTAGATTTAGATAATTTGTTGTTATAAATTGCCATGAATATGTGTCATGGGGGAAGGTAAGTGTGGATTAAAAAGTAGTACAGAGTAAGTTTTGTTGTTTGTTGTACATAGTGAAAATAAAAAACCGGTTAGCTGGACTTGAGTTCTGGAGGTAGGAAGTACGTACAGTGCTTGCACTCTGAAGGAGGGGTGGAGATACAATGTTGCAGTTTTTGAACTGTAGTATTGGTGCTCCTCTGAGAAGATAGTGATGGAGTGAGTGATGATGGAAGTGTTTCTTTTTTTTTGGGTCACTCTGCCTTGGTAGGAAATTTTCCACTGTTTTTTTAAGTTGCATACGTATTTTGAAAAGAAGGCCCACTGTTTTGAAAACTTTCTTAAATATGAGCTGGATATATTTGTTACATTTTAGTTTGCTGTCAGGGTGAACACTCAAGAATTTTCCTTCTACTTGTCTTTCAGTGTATATATTATTTATCTTAATGTTTAGTTGTATATTTTTAGCTTTATTCCCAAACATTAATAGTAGGTCTTATCAATGTCTTACTAATGCAGTCCAAGCCAATACCTTTTCTAATTCTAGTATGCAAGTCATTCATAATGACTTTGATGGGACTTGAGCTTGATCTTGCCGCTGTGAGATTTGTCTGTAAAATCCTCCTAGTTTGTATAGACATAACACCCAGTTAGATGAATCTTATTGGACCACCATGGTGTTATGGCCTGCTAGTTTTAGCATTGGCGTGAGATGGGTTTATACCCCAAATCTGTTCTGTAAATTACTAGTCATTGAAAATTGCTTGTATGATACACATGCAGGGTTACACAACTTAAAATAATTAGTTTTTCAATATTTCAGGAACTATTATAGTTGAACATCTGCCAGAAATAACAATGATTGGCATAAACAGACCAGAAAAAAGAAACTGTGTCAATTCTTCAACAGCAGCAGCTCTTCTGCAAGGTATGTAAATAATACAGTGTTTATAAAGACTGTGAGGCCTGGTCACAGAGTGGGCCGTGGGGGCATTGACCCTCGAAACCCTCTCCAGGTATACTGGAGTGAAAGCTTTGCCAGAAAGTTCAAAACCTTAACACACTTTATTTTACTTTTAAGCTGTTATACAGTACTTGTTCCTTTAAACATTCAAACTGAAATAACCATATTCTCTGCAGGACTCTCCTATTCTTTTTACATACTTGACGAGTCCAGGAGTGTTTCTACACAACTACTGCATCTTTTTTTACCTTTGTATGTATTTGTAGTGTGTGTCAATGAAATATGAGCATCTACGGATATTAGTCATCTGTAATATTTTTTTTAACAATCCATTACCCTTGTTCCATATTAGTTAGCAATATTTTGTAAAAAAAAAAGATTCTCATACTTCATGATACAATTACATCAATGTAAAGTCATCATAACATGGTGGGAGATGGCTGTTGAGGTAAAAATTTTTATTTTTTAATTTTTTTATTAACACATCGGCTGTTTCCCACCAAGGCAGGGTGGCCTGACAAAGAAAAACTTTCATCATCATTCACTCCATCACTGTCTTGCCAGAGGCGTGCTTACACTACAGCTACAAAACTGCAACATTAACACCCCTCCTTCAGAGTGCCGGCACTGTACTTCCCATCTCCAGGAATCAAGTCTGGCCTGCTGGTTTCCCTGAAACCCTTCATAAATGTTACCTTGCCTACACTCCAACAGCATGTCAAGTCCTAAAAACCATTTGTCTCCATTCGCTCCTGTCTAACACGCTCACGCACGCTTGCAGGAAGTCCAAGCCCCTCGCACACAAAACCTCCTTTACCCCCTCCCTCCAACCTTTTCTAGGCCGACCCCTACCCCACCTTTCCTCCACTATAGATTTATACACTCTCGAAGTCATTCTGTTTTGCTCCATCCTTTCTATATGTCCAAACCATCTCAACAACCCCTCCTCAGCTCTCTGGATAATAGTTTTGGTAATCCCACACCTCCTCCTAATCTCCAAACTACGGATTCTCTGCATTATATTCACACCACACATTGCCCTCAGACACGACATCTCCACTGCCTCCAGCCTTCTCCTTGTTGCAACATTCACAACCCATGTCTCACACCCATACAAGAGTGTTGGTATAACTATACTCTCATACATTCCCCTCTTTGCTTTCATGGATAAAGTTCTCTGTCTCCACAAGCTCCTCAGTGCACCACTCACCTTTTTCCCCTCATTAATTCAATGATTCACCTCATCCTTCATATACCCATCTGCTGACACATCCACTCCCAAATATCTGAACACATTCACCTCCTCCATACTCTCTCCCTTCAATCTGATATCCAGTCTTCCATTTTCTAATTTTTTTGTTATCCTCATCACCTTACTCTTTCCTATATTCACTTTTAATTTCCTTCTTTTACATACCCTACCAAACTCATCCACCAATCTCTGCAACTTCTCTTCAGAATCTCCCCCCCCCAAAAAAATAGTATTTGCAATTGCAGACCACAACATCCTACTCCTTGAAATACACAGTTAACCCTTAAACTGTCCAAACGTAGATCTACGTTTACGTGCATAGTGCTCCGACCTTGATTTTCATGAAGTTTCCTACATAAAGTTCTACCTCAGTAACAGACTCCAACATGTTACTGTAAATAACATTACTTTATTTACTCAATTCATCAACATTGGGGTGCCACAAGGCAGCATCGTAGGATCACTTTTATTTCTCTTTCATATCAAATGCGTCTCAACATCTACCAGGCCCATGGCCTGGTGGCAAAAGCTCTCGCTTCACACGGTGAGGGTCCTGGTTCAATTCCTGGTGAAGGGGTGGAAACATCAGATGTGTTTCTTTACACTGGTTGTCTATTTTCACCCATCCATAAAATGGGTACCTGGGTGTTAGTCGACTGGTGTGGGTCACATCCTGGGACAAAACTGACCTACTTTTCCCGATATGCTCAGCATAACAAGGGGCTTTCTATATAGTAGTACTATATCATTAATGTCAGCTAGGCCTGTATACCTTGTACATGTACTTGTAGTAAATAAAGATATTATTTATTATTTATTATTATTTTAAATCAGTATTTTCTCATTTACAAACCAGGTCTGGTTGACTTCAGTAACTTAGGTGGTGTTGAACTAGAAAAGGTATCAGCTAAAATGACAATAAATAAATTAACACCTAATACTAATAAGACCTACTATATAATGTTTTGGGAATAAAGGTAAAAATATACAGCTAAATATTGTATAAGGATAAATAATTCACACATTGAAAGACAATATGAGGGATAATTATTGGGTATTTATCTTCATGGGAAATTTAAATTTAACCCCTTAACTGTGGGATACCCAGAAATTAAAATTTCTGTGTGTCTGTTTGTGGCAAGATTTAAAAAAAAAAAAATTCTTCTTACAGATTGAAAGAATGCATTTTTATGAATCAAATATGACTAAAATGAGCATTGAAGTTGGTGAAAAAAGATCACTCATCAGCAACAGCAGCGTAAATGTGCCAGCATTTTACATTATATCAATGCCAATTTGTGGTTGTTTTTAGTCTTTTGTTATTAAATTATGATTGTTTTTGGTTTTGTGTTATTTTTAATGTTTAACACTGTGTACACTAGTTTCTTATGACAGATGCCTTTCAAAGCATCTATCATAAGAAAATAGTGGGGAAATGCATAGCCCAATATTACTCCACATAGAATAAGTTACAGTGGACCCCCGGTTTTCATGATTTTTTCGTTCCAGAATGCTGTTCAAGTGCCATTACCAAACGAATTTATTTCCATAAGGAATAATGTAAAGTAGACTAGTCCTTTTAGACCCCCAAAAATACACTTACAAAAGCATTTAAAAAAATACACTTACATAAAAGGGCGAGTTTGGAACAGTCCGAACACCGGGGATCCACTGTACTGTATATTGTATAAATTGGAGCAAATAATAGTTTCTTCCTTTATTTTTCTGCTTTAGTCTTCTAACAATATATACAAGGAATACCTATGATATTACAATTGTTTCAAGGTGTAATACTCCTCAGAACATTTAAAGAGGTCACACCTGTGTGACTTCCAGCCCACTGTAAAACATATATACAGTGGACCCCCGAGTTTCGGTCATAATTCGTTCCAGAAGGCTGCTCAAGTGCCATTACCGAACGAATTTGCTCCCTTAAGGAATAATGTACATGTACTTGTAGTAAATAAAGATATTATTATTATTATTATTATTAAATATTCATGGAAACATGGAAATAAGTCACATTGCTTGACTATATTGGGTTATCCTAGGTTAAATCTACATAGTGTGCTTATTGGCTGAATTCCTCTGTTAGTATCATGAAATTATGATAAATTGGCAACATATAAGGCATCTTTCTTTCAGTTCATGGTGTTTACTGGTAGGGAAGCTGGTGGTGGAATAACAGGTCCTGGTTGCATTGTTTACTGATTCTAGTTAGGTAGTGTTATCCCATGATACATTGGGTGGAACTACCTGGTCCTAGATTTTTTCAAAGGCATGAGGAAGTTGTAGAAGACCCAAACAGTTAAACTGAGGTCAAAAAATATTGGCAGGTAGTGTATTTGAAGGCATGAAAAATTGTGCTTGCTATTATGTTGGACACAGTCATCACCTGCATACTAGCACATTTGACACAATTAAAAGGTTAACAAACATATCCAGCATCTATTTAGAAAAGTTTCTGAAACAGCGAGCATTCTTTCCAGAAAATGCTATGTACCATGACCAGTGCTACTTACTTTGTCCTACTCTTTAATCTACCCTTACCTCACCTACAGTACATATGCATGGGAATCTACAACAACAAATCATCTAAAGCCAATTGTAATCCTGCAAAATTCTGTCATTAGAGCAATCACTCAATCTGATTCCAGACAGCACACCCCTACTCTTTGAAGATTTGAACCTACGTAATATACAAAATACCCACACACACACTACTGTGCATACAAAATATAGAGAACACTCAGTACAAATATTAACCCAGAGCTAAAACAATTCCTAAAGCGCTGAAACAGCTCATATAGACATAACACTAGAAATAAATATATTTTGATATTCTACACGTACAACTCAATCTGAAAGAACTCATAATATGGAATGACCGACCTGAGAGATTAAAAAACTCTGTCTCCCAATAGCTTCAAAAATTATAAAAAATATTTCTTGAACTTGATGTAATATTTAATATGTTGTTATCATTAACATTTACTAATGTTAATCATATCTTATTCTGCTAGCTTATTCAATTGCTATCTCATAATTGTATTTCAAACCACTTTATTATGTATTTTTTTTTCAACACTCCGGCCATATCCCACAGAGGCAGGGTGACCTAAAAAGAAAAACTTTTGTTTTTCTTTTTAAATTTAGTAATTTATACAGGAGAAAGGGTTACTAGCCCCTCGCTCCCTTTATTATGTATTATGTACAAAAATTGTTCATGGTTAATTGTCCCACAAAACTTAAATTACTTACATATTATAATTCTTATCCAGATACCTGTACATACTGTACTAGTATTTAATAATTCATAAATACTAGTTTTAGTCTGCTTAAAATGCTTTATGTAAGAAGGAGCTTTACAGTGAATGTACAAGAGAAATGTAATCCCAGAGCTGGAAATAAAATTTTATTTTGACTTAAATTTGGCTTTATTATTTTCATACAGCTTTTCAAGACTTTGATAAGGATGACTCTTCAAAAGTTGCTGTGCTGTACGGAGTTGGAGGCAACTTTTGTGCTGGTTTTGACTTGAAGGAACTAAGTGATAAGCCTCTTGAGACATTCACTTCCAATGATCGAGGACCTATGGTGAGCATGTGCTGAGAGTCGCTTGAAAGAACCATCAAAAAATTTACTAGCTACTTTTGAGTGCAGCTTCAATTTTTTTGGAATTTGGGAATTCACTCAGAACTGCAGATCAGCATAATTTGAATAGAATTGGCATTAGAGTGCAATACATGCCTTCCAATCACTAGTAACAGAGATCACCTCAATGTAGATAATCTCATGGACCACTACATCTTTTGTTCTCTTTTAAATCTTTTCTTTACAGGTTTTTCTACCAATAATAAATTTCTTTCTTTAATGTATTTTTTTGCTTGGCTTCAAATGTATTTTAATAGCATTGAGGAGATACATTAGTTCAAAGTTTTTATTTTTTTTACATCCTTAATATTATTTTTTTGGTAAAAGAAAGGGGAAATTTTTGTTTTAGAGTGGCAGATCTAATATACAAAAGCTAGTGAGTGCACTGTTTACTTGTTAATGAATTAATGGCTCAAAACAGCTTCATGAAGTTCATAAGCATTCAAGAACTTGCCTGAATACCATGTTTTGGTTAGTTCAAGTTTTATTTTAAATATTCAGTTCTTGAAATCTGCATAATTCACTCTTGCAGCTACTGAGGAAAAATACCTTACATTTGGCATTGATTTAAAATTTCTGAGTAGGTTTTTTGTTTTGTTCAGTCATGATTAATGAAAGGTCAGGTTATAGAATCACTCATGCATGATATGGCATATTCTGAACTTCAGTTTATACTGTATTATCTTCAAAAATTGTGTTAACTGTCTTTGTCTTTGTATGAAGTCTTCTACATGATTCTTGCAGTTGCTGTAGATTAACATCCTCTTGGTGGATTTCTCCTTTTCTTTAAGAGAGAGAAATTTATGAGATATTATGTTAAGAAGCTTTAAAAATTACATTTTGGTTAATTGTTGTTGGGGCAGGGTCCATCACGGTATGAAACCAAGAAACCTGTGATAGCTGCTGTGGAAGGCTTTGCAGTGGCTGGTGGGCTTGAGTTAGCCTTGTGGTGTGACCTTCGTGTTATTGAAGAAACAGCGGTAATGGGAGTCTTCTGCAGAAGGTTAGGGTCATTATTTACCTAAACCTTTATTATTTTGATACCAGCTAATGTGAAAATATGCCCTCAGCTTACTATTAGACTTGAAGTATTTAATTTTGAAAGTTTTCTTGTTTTAAAGGGTTCAGATTCTGTTGCTGAGATGTTTTAATATGATGTACAATACACCCTCCATATATTGGACTAATTGGGGGAATGGTGGCCAGTGATGGCAGTATGGTAAACAGAGGAAGAAATTATTTTGCTGTGATTGTAACAATAATGGACAATTTTGTATCCAACAAACTTTGTCTATTGTTCCCAAATTGATTGTCCCAGTAGATTTTGTTCTGTGTTTCTGAATGAAAAGAAGCTGGATGTCCTGGCTCTAAGTGAAACAAAGCTGAAAGGGGTAGGAGAGTTTCAGTGGGGAGGAATAAATGGGATTAGGTCAGGGGTTTCTAATAGAGTTAGAGCAATGGAAGGAGTAGCAATAATGTTGAAGGATCAGTTATGGCAGGAAAAGAGGGAATATAAATGTACAAATTCAAGGATTATGTGGAGAAAAATAAGGATGGGATGAGAAAAGTGGGTTATAATAAGTGTTTATGCAGCTGGAGAAGAGAGAAGTGTAGAGGAGAGAGATTTTGGAAGATGTTAAGTGAATGCTTGGGGAGTTTTAAACCAAGTGAGAGAGTGCTTGTAGTAGGGGACCTAAATGCTAAAGTGGGTTAAACTGTTGTGGAGGGAGTAGTAGGTAAGTTCGAGATGACCAGGGTTAACCCTTTACCAGGCCAGGTTGCCTCAATTGATTCTGCATAGAGGGTATTTTAGAGGGCCTAAAATAATAAACTTGACAAATGAACACAAATAAAATGCTAAATTGTTATATTATCAGATATAGGTTGCAAATGTTGAGTGTCTCAAATTTGATGGTGCCGAAGGGTTAATAAAAAGGGGGGGCCTTTAATTGAACTATGTATGGAAAGAGATTTGGTAATAAGTAATACACATTTTAAGAAAGACGATAAATAAGTATGCAAAATATGATATAGTGCGTAATGAAAATAGTTTGTTAAATTTACATATTAGTGGACAAAAGGTTGATGGGTAGACTTCAGGATGTGCATGTTTATAGAGGGGCAACAGATATATCAGATCATTATTTAGTTGTATCTACAGTTAGAGTAAGAGGTAAATGGGGTAGAAGGAAAATGGCAACAGCAGGTAAGAGAGAGATGAAAGTTTATAAAGTAAGTGAGGAAGAAGTTAAGATGAGATATAAGCAACTATTGGGAGTGAGGTGGGCTGGTGACAGTATAGGTAGTGCAGGGGTTGAAGAGGGGTGGGATAGTCTTAAAAATGCAGTGTTAGAATGCAGAGCAGAAGTTTGCGGATTTAGAAGGGTGAGTGTGGGAGGAAAGAGGGGTGATTTTTGGAATGATGAGGTAAAGAGTGTGATAAGGGAGAAAAATTTTGCTTATGAGAGGTTTTTACAAAGCAGAAGTGATATAAAAAGAGTGGAGTATATGGAGAGTAAAAGAGAGGTGAAGAGTGTGTGGTGAGGGAGTGCAAAAAGAGAGCAAATGATAGAGTGGGTGAGGTGCTGTCAACAAATTTTGCTGAGAATAAGAAAAAGTTTTGGAGTGAGATAAATAGGTTAAGAAAGCCTAGGGAAAAATGGACTTATTTTTTTTTTTATTAACACATCGGCCATTTCTCACCAAGGCAGGGTGACCCAAAAAAGAAAAACTTTCATCATCATTCACTCCATCACTGTCTTGCCAGAGGCATGCTTACACTACAGTTATAAAACTGCAACATTAACACCCCTCCTTCAGAGTGCAGACACTGTAATTCCCATCTCCAGGACTCAAGTCTGGCCGGCCGATTTCCCTGAATCCCTTCATAAATGTTACCTTGCTCACACTCCAACAGCATGTCAAGTCCTAAAAACCATTTGTCTCCATTCACTCCTATCAAATACGCTCACGCATGCTTGTTGGAAGTCCAAGCCCCTCGCACACAAAACCTCTTTTACCCCCTCCCTCCAACTTTTCCTAGGCCAACCCTTACCCCGCCTTCCCTCCACTACAGATTTATACACTCTTGAAGTCATTCTATTTTGTTCCACCCTCTCTACATGTCCGAACCACCTCAACAACCCCTCCTCAGCCCTCTGGATAATAGTTTTGGTAATTCCGCACCTCCTCCTAATTTCCAAACTACGAATTCTCTGCATTATGTTCACACCATATATTGCCCTCAGACATGACATCTTCACTGCCTCCAGCCTTCTCCTTGTTGCAACATTCACCACCCATGCTTCACACCCATATAAGAGTGTTGGTATAACTATACTCTCATACATTCCTCTCTTTGCTTCCACAGACAAAGTTCTTTGTCTCCAAATGGATTTGGCAGTTGAAAATAGAATAGGGGAGTTAGTAGATGGGGAGTTGGAGGTATTGGGAAGAT
The DNA here is from genome assembly GCA_009830355.1 of Cherax destructor. Taxonomy (NCBI): domain Eukaryota; kingdom Metazoa; phylum Arthropoda; class Malacostraca; order Decapoda; family Parastacidae; genus Cherax; species Cherax destructor. The sequence goes on from WNWK01019635.1 coordinate 27,695, forward strand.
GGTGGGAATATTTTGAGGCACTGTTAAATATTGATGAAGAGAAGGAGGCAGTGATTTCATGCATTTGCCAGGGAGATATAACATCTTTTAAGAGTGAAGAAAAGCCAGATGTGAGTGTGGGGGAGGTGCATGAGGCATTAATGAAAGTGGGTAAAGCAGCTGGAATTGATGGAATCATGTCAGAAATGTTAAAAGCAGTGGAGGATTTAGTTTTGGAGTGGTTGGTACTTTTGTTCATTAATTATGTGAAAGAGGGGAAGGTACCTAGGGACTAGTAGAAAGCATGCATAGTTCCTTTATGTAAAGGGAAGGGGGACAAAAGAGATTGTAAAAATTACAGGGAAATAAACCTACTGAGTATACCTAGTAAAGTGGTAGAATTAGAGGTAAGATGGAGAGCAGGATCACAGATGAACAAGGAGGCTTTACAGTGGATAGGAGGGGATGTGTAGACAAAGTGTTTACACTGAAGCATATAAGTGAACAATATTTAGATAAAGGTAGGGAAGTTTTCATTGCTTTTATGGATTTCAAAAGGCTTATGATAAGGTGGATAGGGGAGCAGTGTTGCAAATGTATGGAATAGGTGGTTAGTTACTAAATGCTGTGAAGAGTTTTTATGAAGAAAGTGACACTCAGATTAGGGTGTGTAGGAGAGAGGGAGATTACTTTCCAGTAAATGTAGGTCTTAGACAAGGAATCGTATCACCATGGTTGTTTAACATATTTACAGATGGGGTTGTCAAAGAAGTAAATGCTAGGGTATTGGGGAGAGGGGTGGGATTAAATTATGTGGATTCAAATACAAAATGGGAGTTGACACAGTTACTTTTTGCTGACGATACTGTGCCTTTGGGAGATTCTGGAGAGAAGTTGCAAAGGTTAGTGGACGAGTTTGGGAGGGTGTGTAATGGAAGAAAGTTGAAAGTGAACTTTGATAAGAGTAAGGTAATGAGGATATCAAATGATTTAGATAAGGAAAAAATTGGTGATAAGAGTATGGTGATGAGGGTATCAAACGATTTAGATAAGGAAAAATTGGATATTAGATTGAAGGGAGGGAGTATAGAAGAAGTGAATGTAGTATTCAGATATTTGGGAGTAGACTTGTCAGCAGATGGGTTTATGAAGGATGAGGTAAACCATAGAATTGATGAAGAAAAAAAGGTGAGTGGTGCATTGAGGTATCTGTGGAGACAAAAAACGTTATCCATGGGGGCAAAGAAGGGAATGTACGAGAGTAGAGTGGTACCAACACTCTTATATGGGTGTGAAGCATGGGTTGTAAATGCTGCAGCGAGGAGGTGGCTGGAGGCAGTGGAGATGTCCTGTCTATCAGACTCACTAGGTGGGCCTTGTTTTTCCAACTTCTAAACCTGGTGATTCATTACGTGAAGGGAATGGAGAATGTGGTTGCTGATCAAGTGTTTTGTGTGTAAATAGTGTACATGATGTAGTGTGTAGATCACTTATCTGTTCTTCTTTTGCAGTGATTTGCGGTAGACGAGTAGATGGAACCTTGGACCACCAAAAAGGAGAAGGGCAGGTTGAGCGGAGTTGGAGGTATCAGAATGCCCTATTGTGTGTTTTGGGGGTAGTCACATAAGGTGCCATGCCTAGGTAAGGTATGCTCCGTTTTTTTAGGTGCTGGCTGGTACGCCTCACCTGTGTTTTGGTGTTGGCTGGTACGCCTCACCTGTGTTTTGGTGTTGGCTGGTACGCCTCACCTGTGTTTTGGTGTTGGCTGGTACGCCTCACCTGTGGTTTATGTTGGTGTAGGGGCTGTTGGACCTGAAGTTTTAGCTGAACGTGGGGCTGGCGGTGATGCCCCCAACTTTTTGGGTCATATCACATGATCCGGGGTGTTTTTCTTCTCCAGGACTTTTTTTTTTAATTTTTTTGATCACCACTGGGGTGACTCCAGGGTCCTTGGAATGACATGTAGGTGCTGGCCTGGTAGGTCCACCTTTTTGAGGGGTCTTTGGTGATGACTCAAGTGTTTATGGCCACAGTCCCGCCAACAAAATTTGTGACTATTCACCCGGTTTTTGGGGCCTGATATTACTTTTTTTTTCTCTCCCGTGCTCTCCTGATTCTCACAGAGGTGTGTCATGGGGAACCAGTTTTGTTTACTAAAGATTGCTGTGAGATGGGGGTGGTTATGTCATCTTTCTTTCTACGTAGTATTTAATAAGTAAAAATTTTTCTCTTTCTTTTCACTACTCTTTGATAGTGTTCATGTTTCAAAGTTTTGTGGTGTCATACATATTTTTAATCTGTCTTACAACATTACTGACATGTATCGAGATAGATGGGAACTCAACAGGTGTGATATTTAGCACTTATGTTTGTTATTAAATGGCACTTCTCAGGGTAGTATGTACAACAATAATCTAGTTGTTTATAAGGTTGTTTGTAGTAATTTAGTAAAACGCACCAACGCCAGTGTGTGGCCACCGCTGTGTTGTGATGGTGCCTTTTCTTAAGATAGTTTTGTCAGAGCGTGACTGTAGGCTCGTTTGGCATAGAAATTGATCACTTTTATGTTAAGCGAGTTTCACATGTCCGCAGTCTAATAGCTTCAGTCTGTTAATTAATATTTCCTTATGAGCAGTGCCAAAACGTCCAAGATTGTCTGACAGTAATTCTCCAGTTAGAATGTTTATGTTCATTTCTTTTTTCCCCCTTTTGCCTAGCAATGTCCGTGTGGACCCCGCTAGCAGAGTGAGACCTATGGTCTAGGGGTGGGGTTGTTATGCAGGTTTCTGCATGACATGAAAAGATACTTAAATATGTAGATAATTGGAGAGTGTGCCATAAATTTCATGTAATTAGAAAAAATAGTAATAATAATGTATAAACCTTGAGATAAGTGTTAAACCTAATTTTAGAAATACAGTATGCATCTTGTGGGGACTGTGAGGTTGTGTAACGGTGAAATTTAGGGAAATCCAGCTAGGGATTTATTTTCCAAATGTTTGTGGTGGAGCGGGGTGGTGTCGCTTGGGTGAACACATGTGGAACGAGCATGGTGTGGGCAACTGATGAGGCTCAGCCGAGTTTCAGCTAAGTTTGGTGATGTAGTTTTTCCCCTTTTGTGTAGCTAACTCAAGCCATAGGCACTTTCATTGTGTGCCCGTACACACCCTGGGCTCGGACATGGTCTGGGCTTGGAAGGAAGAGTATGAACTGAGGAAATAGGTGGAGATGAGTACCGGGAGAGTGTGGCGGCCGGCGACCCCATTGGTATACGTTGTTTTGTTTTGAGGTGGCACCCAAACGCCCGCCCCTCCTGTACTGTTATGGAGGTGTTTTGGCTAACGTATGAAGAGGAGTGTTTGGAGTGTACATATTATTAATCTAAGTAAATAAATGTATTTTTGTATAAGTAGGAATTTTTGTGTGGAACCTTCTGATACCCCAACCCATTGGAGCACTAAACAATGGTTTAAGATCAGCTGTTTCTATGGGGATAGACCTGGAAGGCCTAGTTTTACAGGTGTTTTGTGTAACTTTTACCCTTTGCCCTTAGACAAGGCATTAGGCCTCAGGTAACCCCAATTTCTGCGTAACAATATTATACAGAGAATTCGTTGCGTGGAAATCAGGAGGTGGTGTGGAGTTACTAAAAGTATTGGTGAGAGGGCTGAAGAGTTGCTGTTGAGGTGGTGTGGTCATTTAGAGAGAATGGATCAAAGTAGAATGACATGGAGAGCGTATAAATCTATTGGGAAAAGAAGGCAGGGTAGGGGTCATCCCCAAAAAGGTTGGAGGGAGGAGGTAAAGGAAGTTTTTTTGGCGAGGGGCTTGGACTTCCAGCAAGCGTGCATGAGTGTGTTAGATAGGAGTGAATGGAGACGAATGTTTTTGGGACCTGACGAGCTGTTGGAGTGTGAGTGTGAAGGGATTCAGGGTAACCGGTTATCCGGACTTAAGTCCTGGAAATAGGAAGTACAATGCCTGCACTTTAAAGGAGGGGTTTAGGATATTGGCAGTTTGGAGGGACGTATAAACTGTCGTATCTGAGCGCCTCTGCAAAGACAGTGATTATGTATGAGTGATGGTGAAAGTGTTGAATGATAATGAAAGTTTTTTCATTTTTTGGTTTTTTTTCTTTCATTTTGGGTCACCCTGCCTCAGTGGGAAATGGCCGACGTGTTAAAAAAAAAATGTAAATAAACACAGTTTGCTCGTGTGATCCTTTTAGATATGATAAATTTTCCCATTTAATAGGTTTGGTGTTCCTTTAATTGATGGTGGAACAGTCCGCCTACCAGCCATTGTTGGTCTTGGACGTGCTCTTGATCTGATCCTAACTGGCAGAGCAATTAAAGGGAAAGAAGCTGCTGAGTGGGGTCTAGCCAGTCGTCTTGTAGAATGCGGTACAGGTAAGGTAGTCAGATCCTTCTTTTCGAATGAGTAATTATGTAATTATGTTATGTGTTTCTGAAAGGCACAGAAGAATTAGCTGGATCAGGTGGTGATTGATTAAAAGTATTTTATTTTGTTTTGAGTTAAGAAGTGGTCTTTTATCTAGTTCTTGCATATCATTTGAATATTCCCTCTTTTCCATTTATAGATGGTACAATATTTTAGAAGCAAGTTTTAAATGATTTTGTCATTAGCATTCCAGTGGAATGCTAATGACATCTTAGAAGATGTCATCTTGGAAGATATTTTTCTATATTTTCCTATTAGTTACCATAGAAAATATTTAAATTGTATTTTATTTCTATGTAGCTGTAGGGCAAGCACTCAACTTGGCTCAGTCCTTGATCAAGTTTCCACAAAAATGCATGCTGGTTGATCGAGCTTCTACCTTCAATGCAACATTTAATGCAAAATCTCTGCAAGAAGCGCTACAGTTTGAACATGAAAATGGAATACAAGTAGTTATGGAGGTAAGGTTATCCTTTGAGTTGTAATGTCCATGCACATCTGAAAAGAGAGTGAGTGAGTGATGTTGAATGTGTTTCTTCCTGTAGATCCTTCAGTTCTACTTTGCTAGATATTTGAGCTTTGATAACAGTTAGAAAATTGAAAGTAAATGAGGGTAAGAAACAGAATTTGATTGTCATGAGAAATCAAGGGAGGTCAGATTGGAGATTCTGGTGCCTTTGATCATGGTATTGATAGTTTTCAGCCTGTGGAATCAGTGAGGATGTGGGTGTCTACCTGGATTCTTAAATACCATTTCTTGGACACATCAACCACATTGTTAAATCTTAGTTTTCTTATTTGTAATCTTTATGCAGTCAAAAAGTATCTTTGTATTTTTACTTGTATGAGCTACAATGACTCCTTGTCGGGGCAAGAATAGAATTTAAACTCTGTTCATTAACATTTAAAGCTATTATGTTTAATGAAAGCAAGCATCTTGCTGATATACTTGTACCTTTAACATCGGGCTGGGAAATGTTTCTGCAAATTGCAGCAGACCTCTTTTAGACTTAAGACTTGTGCTGTTGGGAGAAATCATTTGCAGAAAAAGCCTTTTCTTATGTAGCTCTTGGATTGTTCAGCAGGTTGCCAGTAGCTGTTAAAGAGTCAAGAATCTGTTGATGCTTTTTAGTCTCAATCTAAATGCACATTTCTTATCTAGAGAGCATGGTCCTGATAATCATACTGTCACTCTATAATATAAGCTTTAGTATTTATTTTTTCATCATTGTTGTTGCCCTTATGGCTTGGCATGCAATCACTTGTGGATTTCTTGCAAGAGCAGGTGGTCAAGAATAACAAGATCCTAAATTACATTATTATTATTATTATTATTTTATTAATTATTATTTATTATTATTATTATTATTATTATTATTTTATGTTATGAATTATTTATTTATTTATTATTATACTTACTGTTATATTGGACTGTTTCATTCAGTCCAATCACATCTCTCTTTTACCATGTTTCACTCAGTCCCATCTTATCTCTCTCCCAAGTGATGTCATAAAGGAGTGTAAAGTGATAGGATACACACCTGGAAAGAAATCAGTATAATACTAAAATTCAGCTGTAGCTCTCAAAGAAGTAATCTTCTAAATACTTCTATTACCGTGAAAAGTGAGGTGTATGTAAACGAATGCCTGACCAAACTGCGGCAAAATCTCCTCTATAGACTAAGAAAGTTACGAATTGGCAGGAAAATTCACCAGTGCTTTGCAAGAGATGGAAAAATTGCTGTTAAAAAAGAGCCAACAGGAAGGAGATATATTATTTCTACTGAACACGAGCTGAAAAAGTTCCTCAGAGACTCCGGCCTCACTGAACTGGAATAATGCAGTTTGTACCCACTTTCTGCGATTAGTGTTATTAAAACTAATTCTTTATCACTTTAATCTCTACAAACCCTAGTTATTCACTTCAATTGTCAATCTGACAGCAGTAAATTGTCAAATTTAACTTAGTGCTATACTTTAAAACTTTTTTTATTGTAGTGTATTGTGCAGTATTTACCTTATTACTGCCGTTTTATTTTGCAGTATTTACCTTATTACTGCCTTATTTTTTGCCAATTTTATACACTATTAACATTCTTACATTTTTTCTTTTCTTTTATTTTTTTTCTCTTTTATTAATTAACTATTATTACAATTTAAATTTCTTATTATCATTATTGCCCTATTTTTTATTTTATACTTCATTGCCCAATCTTATTTTATACTTTTATTTTCATTAACCTACTATTGCCAAATATCCAAGCTTTTATATTCAGCAACAACTCTACATCATAGTCTACATTTTTAGATCAACAAATCTTTCTTAATTATTTCAATTACTTTATTATATATTTGAAATTCACCACATCATTGTGGTAAATTGTGTGACTTATTTTATATTTCTTGTATTAGAAACAACTAACAAATAATTGCAATTATTTGCTTATATTTTTTAAATACGTATTTACCATTAGCCATTTTCAAACCTTAACTATATATAGTATTAGTAATCACTTTATTTGCTTAAAATTTGATCAAAACCATTTTTACTATTAGTCCATTTTACTTTGTGCAATTAATCTCTATCTTCTTTCTTTCAACATGTCGGCCGTTTCCCACCGAGGCAGGGTAGCCCAAAAGGAAAAACGAAAGTTTCTCCTTTTACATTTAGTAATATATACAGGAGAAGGGGTTACTAGCCCCTTGCTCTCGGCATTTTAGTCGCCTCTTACGACACGCATGGAATTAATCTCTATATTCTCTTAAAATAGTTCTTTACATTCATTTACCTCTTATTGCCTTTTATAAATTCTAAAGTTTCAACCAGTGCAGTATTGAATCCAAATAATTGTCCAAAACAATTTAATACTAGTCACAGTAATTATTCCAACCATTCATTAGCCAGTTCATTTAATAAATCATCAACATTGTACAAATATCCTATATCTCTGTGAACAATTGTTCAAAATTGTAATAATCCAATAGTTAGTAAGAATATAATCTAGTACCATATTATTAAGTTTAGCATAATCCATTGTTCTCAAGTCTAGTTATAGAATCACACTAAATCTTATGATTACAGGCATTGATCCTGACATCAACCTATTATTAAATGACTTACATGATTCCAACAGCAACTGTAACTATTACACAGCAGATCAAGCAAAGACATTACTCAGAGCCAACAATAACATAACTATCTTCAATTACAATGTTAGATCTTTGAGCAAACATTATGATGACCTCACAGCACTACAATCCCTACAGACCAATATGTCAATCATCACACTCACTGAGACCTGGCTAAAGCCTGGTACTACAGATGTCTATGCCATCCCAGGCTACACAGCCATTCACAACTGTAGGACAGATCAGTGAGGGGGTGGAATAGCTATATATTACTCGGATCAACTTGAATGTATCAATAACTTTTGCACAAGGGATGAGCATGGAGAATATATTATAGCTAAATTTAAATCAAAAGACCTGCAAAAGCCCCTCACAGTGATAAACATCTACAGATTACCACAGTCAAACATCCACCACTTAGGTGAAAAACTAGGAAACCTGATAACTGATGCACACATGAACAAAGACCATTTGCTGCTCACAGGAGATTTCAACATAAATCTACATGACCAGGACCCACAGGTAACCGAATTCACAAACACTATGAGCAACTGCTTGTTACTATCAACAATATCAAAACCTACAAGAATCTCCAAGACTAGTACCTCATTATTAGACCACATCTGGACTAACACTATATCCCCTTGAAAATCAGGCATAATCACAGACAACACCACAGACCACTACCCTACCTTTCTCATAACCAACCTAGGTAAATTGCCCCAAGATATTACAGAAGTTACCTTCAGACTACATAATGAGCCAGCTGTTAATAACTTTATAACAGCTATGATTAACATTGACTGGCATAATGAATTAGAAACATATTCAGATACTAATGAATGCATCAAGAATTTCCTTAAAAAAAACCACCACCTCTATAACAAACATTGCCCTAAAAAATCTAAACAGATCACAGCTAAAAGACTTAACAATCCCTGGCTAACACCCAGCATCCTTAAATCTATTAACAAAAGGCACCAATATGAAAAACAATACAGAAGGGGTTTAATAACCAGAGAATAATACAAATGCTACTTATCAATTCTTACCAGCCTGATAAGAAGGTCCAAAAAATTGTATTATGAGAACAGACTCCAGACCATAAAAGATGATATGAAAAAGACCTGGAAAACCCTATCTGCAATTCTAGGAAATAAAAAGATATCCAAGAAAGAATACCATCAAATTATCAAAAACAGATGAACCCCTACTTTCACCAACTGAGACAGCAAACAGACTTAATGTTTTCTTCTCCATCATAGGAAAGAATCTAGCGAGTAAAATCCCAAGCTCGAACACCCATCCAACAGACTACCTCACCAACACCTACCCTAATACACTATTCCTAGCTCCTACCAACCCAATTGAAGTCTCGCTCATAATCAACACCCTTAAAAACAAGGCAGGAGACATAAACAGCTTACCACCTTTTATGTACAAAAAAGCTTCACAGGTACTGTCACCAATTATAGCAACACTATTCAATAAATCCATTGAAGCCTCTACCTTCCCATCAATTCTCAAAATAGCTAGGGTCACCCCAATCCACAAAGGAGGTGATCAAACAGACTTGAATAATTATAGACCAATTTCTAATTTACCACTGCTTTCTAAAATCTTCGAAAAATTAATTCATACAGATATATTCCTACCTCGTCTCACACAATGTACTCAACCCCTGTCAATTTGGTTTCAGGACCAACAAGAGCACAAACGATGCTATTGTACACATGCTAGAGTTAATATACACAGCACTTGAGAAGAAAGAAGTCCCACTGGGAATCTTCATTGATCTATACAAAGCTTTTGATACCATGATTTACTGCTCACAAAATTAGCACACTATGGTATAAGGGGGCACCCACTCAACTACCTAAAGTCATACCTTAGTATTTATTTTTTATTTTTTTATTAACACATCAGCAGATTCCCACCAAGGCAGGGTGGCCCGAAAAAGAAAAACTTTCATCATCATTCACTCCATCACTGTCTTGCCAGAGGGGTGCTTTACACTACAGTTATAAAACTGCAACATTAACATGCCTCCTTCAGAGTGCAGACACTGTACTTCCCATCTCCAGGACTCAAGTCCAGCCTGCTGGTTTCTCTGA
>WNWK01019636.1:0-37376 GCA_009830355.1 Cherax destructor
CTGAAAATATGTGTAGTGCTTTTTTCTGTTGATAACGATGGCCGAGTTTGCGGGATTGCGGTTATATGACCCAAAAATAAATGAATAAATGATTAATTTGATGAATAGATAAGTGCTGAATGAAGCCACAACATTAATAATGTATGCCATATATTTTCAAAATAATGTTTAAGAAATATATATATATATATATATATATATATATATATATATATATATATATATATATATATAATATATGTCGTGCCGATTAGGTAAAACTGGTCAATTAGCAAGGCTCATCTAAAATTAAGTCCTTTTAAAAATTTTCTTTATACGTTTAAAGATATATTTTTTTCATTTATGTTAATGTGTTTATAATTTTGTACCAAGAGAAACTTTGAAAACCTACCTAACCTTATTAACAAGCGTAATTTAATTTAGCCTAACCTAACTAAATATTTTTAGATACGTTAACATTAATTTAATAATAAACAAACACAATGAAATATATTTTTTCGTTATGTTCAGAAGGGTTTGGCGAAATTATTGCATACACAAATTTTCACTTGTCTTATATGGCAATGAGCGTTCTATTTAAGCCAAAATCGCAAGTTTTACCTAATCGGCACGACATATATATATATTTTTTTTTTTTTTTTTAATATAGAATGGGGTCCACCTCTAGTGCAAATTGTGGGACCCATAGCCTCGGAGAAGTGGATAAAAAAGGCATCAAGGAAGAATAGTGATGTGCATCTTTAGTAAACAGATAGGGCCACTCCCATTGCCCCCCATCCCTGGTCCCCTCCCCACATCCCGGTAGGCCTACTGACTTCCTGACCAAGGGTGTTGCCGTTTAGTGCCCCACCAATTACTCACACTCTGCCCGCTACCACCCGTTACCCAACAGCTGGCGCCCTCCCACCCCACGATGTCAGCAATGTCATAAGAAGACCGGGTTCCCAGGAATCTTCACGACAGAGCCAACGTGGAATCCGTCAACGAGGCAACTGCCAGGTGTGCCACAGGGTATGTGCACTCAATCACTCAACTAGCAAAAAATCCGTGCACACAATGGATGTCTAGGCCATAGGAGGGCTCCAAATGGGAACAGACAGAGCTGACAGCTACCCTGACTTCACCTCTACAGAGGACCTAAAATCTGCAATTAAATTAACATCCACCAGGACGCTGACACACATCTCCTAAGCAGCTCGCCATCAAGCTGCCAGCAAATTCGCTGACCTCTTGAAGAAAGTCAACGATGCTCCTGCAAACAACGGATCCCGGGTACAACTTACTGCTATTTGGCAATGCCTGTTTGGCTGTCCCACCAAGGAGGACAAGTCACTAGCAACATATGTTATTAGGGCAATAAATGCATTCCCTAGAGATGACAACCTCGTCCTTCTCCCCTCCAGGGCGTCAAACACCCGCCAGGCAGATGCCAACAACAGGACACCTGACGCCTCAAAAATCAGGGTAAAATTAGCAGAAAAATAGAAGAGGGTAATACTATTACAGCACTAAGACTTATAATCAGTGAGGATACCATCGCTCCTAAGGACTTCATCACAGCACAAGCCCTGAAGAACAAACATCCACCCAGGGCTCCTAGTCCCAACATTGACCTCCCTGACATTGCAGCAGGTGAAGAACATTTAACCTTACAGGATGCTGATGTGTATAAAGCTGCTATATCATTTCCACAGGGCTCAGCAGGAGCTTTCACTGGTTTAAGGCCACAACACTTAAAACAAATGCTCAATCCAGCACTTGGTGAGGTTTCAGAGAGGTTGCTGTCTGAACTCACAAAACTTTCCAATGTGTGCCTGGCTGGCAGTGTCCCAGAGGTCATTAGACCCCTTTTCTTTGGTGCCTCACTGTGTGCCCTCCGGAAAAAGGATGGAGGAATCAGGCCCATTGTAGTAGGCAACACCCTTTGGCGCCTAGTCTCCAAGGCTGCAGTACTAATGGTGAGTCAAGAGGCTGTCTCAGTGTTGAAACGAGCCATTGATCCAGCCAGCAGCATTCTCCTTGGAGTTCCTCTTGGGCCCAATGCCATCGATCTGGTCCTAGAAAAAAAAATCTCAAACCACAGGACGATTAAAGGCAGGATGAAAGACATTGATACACATGATGCCTTCTACCTACTCACCAGGTGCCTCTCAATCCGAAAACTTACATACTTCCTGAGATGCTTCCCAGCCTTCAGCAGTCCGAAACTCAAGGAATATGACTCTCTCCTCAAAACCATGCTAGAGAGTGTATTGAATCTTTCCCTCGAAGATGGACAGTGGTTGCAAGCCTCACTTTCAGTCAGGCTTGGGGGGCTGGGAGTACACAAATCCTCACAGAATGCCCTACCAGCTTTCCTATCTTCTTCCATAGCATCAAATGAAATATTAATAAAACAAATTCTTCCGGACAACCTCAGTGATTCAGCAGGAAAACAGGACCCTAGCTACGCCAGTGCCATCACTGAATGGGAGAGACTTGCTGCTCCAGCACCAAAACCTAGTGCAGAACTGGCCTACAAACAGTCAAGTTGGGATGGCCCCATCACTGAAAAGATGCTTGCCAACATGTTTAGGGCTGTAACATCATTCAGGAAGACTTCCCGTCTCCTAGCTGTGAGCGCACAGCACTCTGGGGACTTCCTCTAAACAGTTACCATTTCGGCAATGGGAACACGGCTCGACCCTAAGACCCTCCTTATTGCAGTGGCTCTGCGCCTTGCTGCCCCAATTCACACGGAATATACGTGTATTTTCGGCGATGCCCAAGCCGACCAATATGGTCTACATGGTCTAAACTGTTCCAAAACCAAGGGCTGGCATGCAAGACACAATGAAGTCAACGACATCATAAAGAGAACCCTTGCTACAGCTGGATGCCCAGCCGAGAGAGAGCCCCGATCACAAGCAGCCAACAATACCCACAACCCAGCAAACCGCCCCGACGAGATCACCATCTATCCTTGGAAGAATGGCAAGCTCTTAACATGGGACTATACCTGTGTGTCGACACTGGCTGACACCTACATCCATTACAGTGTCGGGCGACAGGGAGGAGCTGCTGACCACAGAGAGGAGTACAAAATCGGCAAGTACAGGGACATAAGTCAACAATATAAATTTGTTCCAGTGGGATCAGAGACCTTGGGATCATGGGGGGAAAATGCAACACGTTTCCTTAAAGAACTGGGTTCCAGACTCATCGACACTACCAGGGACCCTAGGGCAGCCACTTTCATGTTCCAGCACCTCAGCATGGCCATCCAGAGGGAAATGCATGCTGCATACTGGGCTCACATCCAGCTTTGGAGGAGCTAGAGGAGATTCATAATCTTTGATATATTGTACCAATGTATTCATGTTCATGTTTGTGTTTTCTGTCAATGTATTCTGTCTGTTAATAAAGTACCTATATAATATATATATAGGGGATGGTAGGAGAAGAAAATATTCAAAGAGCTCCGGGGAGAACGTCGAGTTTTCCCTGAGGTACGTTTATTGTCTTCTCTGAGGATGATGGTCCCCAGTAAAGTTCTAGAGATGGTACCTCCCTATATATATTAAAAAAATATGTATATTATATATATATATAGATATATATATATATATATATATATATATATATGTGTGTGTGTGTGTGTGTGTGTGTAAAATAACTACAATGAAAAAAAGTGAAATTCCAAGTGTTTTCGTAATTTTCTCACATCAAGAAATAGTAAAAATAGAGCAGAAGACTTATAAGGCTGAGATATCACCTCACATATGACTATACACACATGACCCAACACGCTGAGAATGGGAACGTAGTGAAGATTAGGTCAGGTCATATGTGAAGTAAAATTTATGAGTGACATATCAGGCATAGTTCAAATTCGTCACAAATTTTGCTATAAATTAATCTAATTTATATAACCCTAAATTAATGTTCATATTTGAATCAGTACTATATTATGAAACTTGATTCGATTATATTTCGCTCAACAATGGACCTGCTTGATTGAAAGCACTCGGTTTTTTTCGAAAGTCAGTTGGGTGGTTATAATCTCTCACATGAATAAGCAGAGCATTAGACTCTTGTCGAGTTGTAATGTTATATGTTGTAATCTTAGTTTAAGGCTTTTTGCAGTTTAACCGTAATAAACTTTACTGCATTTTTTGCAAGAAATCTTAGACACATCCATAGGCATTTGGGGGGAAATTCTTAAATTTTTTTTTTACTGTATGAAGATTTTTTAATACAACTTCGATTTTAATTTTTTTTTAAGTAGACAAGGTATAGCAACAAGGGTTTCATGGTAAGGTAGAATCAACATATTCTTGTATGTGTCTATCTCATAACTGTGAGGGTTATTCATTGAGTGTTAGTTAGCTTTGATATTTTTTTAGCAATCATCTTATATTAATATTTTAAAAGCACCGGCTGTTTTTACAATGATACCGATAATTGCCGATAACAGTACATAAATACTTACATTACTAGTTTCCAAGTGAAAATTAAAATTTTATACCGAACAGAGAAATTTACGTACTTCTCTACTTCACAAATTAGCATAAATTAATCTCTTTCCAAATTCATTTGACCTGCCCGCGGTAATGACTGTTCCTCAGAATAAATGGTCTGATATATATTCTGGACAAAAATATTTTGAACAATAAAAGAAATATGACCTGCTTTTATCACCCTGATTTACAGTGTCCATTGCCATTGCACATGCAAGAGCGAGGTCCGCATAGTTTCTGCACGTTAAAGTTTGTTTTATAATTGTGACTGTGATATGAATAGGTGAATCACTGAAAGTAATAATAAAATCAACAACAGTCTGCAAACATAACTGCAGCAACCAATCACAAGCACCACAACAATCAACGATGACCTCAACCAAATAAATTTAACAACCATTAGGAACAGCCACAACCACCACGCACAAAAACAGCAGCTAAAACAGCAACATAAACAGATATCCATAACAAGAAATACACCAGTAGCATTAACATTAAAGGTAATTGCTAATATAAGGAGATAATAGCTCACCTTGTGGGAATTACGATTAGCGCTACATTTTTATTATAATAATGTGGGAATTAGGCAATAATAAAATTAGCCAGGGTTATTGTTATTTATTATTATTATTGTAATAATCATGGAAAGTGCCAAACGTGGAAGGGTCATGCAACGCCTCGGACAAGGGAACGAATCAGATTTGATTCTCGGAAGGGAAGGGTAGCTCTAATTCCTCGAATCAGGAGCCCCTTCACCAGCATAAAGGCACCTTTTATTATAGGAAGAGCTACGTGATGAGTGTGGTGTGGAGACTTTCGTGATGAGGAGTGGTGGTGGTGTTTAGCTTCATGATGAGGAATGATGGTGGTGTTTAGCTTCACGAGGAGTGGTGGTGGTGTTTAGCTTCGTGATGAGGCGTGGTGGTGGAGTTGAGCTTTGTGATGAGGAGTGGTGGTGGTGGTGTTTAGCTTCATGATGATGAGAGGTGGCGGTGTTTAGCTTCATGATGAGGAGTGGTGGTGGTGTTTAGCTTCATGATGAGGAGTGGTGGTGGTGGTGGTGTTTAGCTTCATGCTGAGGAGTGGTGGTGGTGTTTAGCTTCATGATGAGGAGTGGTGGTGGTGTTTAGCTTCTTGATGAGGCGTGGTGGTGGTGTTGAGCTTCATGATGATGAGTGGTGGTGGTGTTTAGCTTCATGATGATGAGAGGTGGCGGTGTTTAGCTTCATGATGAGGAGTGGTGGTGGTGTTTAGCTTCATGATGAGGAGTGGTGGTGGTGGTGGTGTTTAGCTTCATGCTGAGGAGTGGTGGTGGTGTTTAGCTTCATGATGAGGAGTGGTGGTGGTGTTTAGCTTCTTGATGAGGCGTGGTGGTGGTGTTGAGCTTCATGATGATGAGTGGTGGTGGTGTTTAGCTTCTTGATGAGGCGTGGTGGTGGAGTTGAGCTTCATGATGAGGAGTGGTGGTGGTGTTTAGCTACGTGATGAGGCGTGGTGGTGGAGTTGAGCTTTGTGATGAAGTATGGTGGAGTTGAAAAGTCTTTCAGTAATTACATAATTCAGAGTAAATTATAAATACAATTTCAACTATTCCTGATAGTCCATTACCATTACAATTACTTAACCAGAAAAAATAACACATTACAATTACTTAATATTTTGAATTAAATTATTTTCTTCAATTCACATTTTACTGATGTTGAAACCATTGTTAAATGTTCGAAATAAATAGCAAACATTTTACTTCTTATTCTGTATTTAATTGTCATTACTCGAATAATGCTCAAGAATACCATTAGTTACATTTAAGATCAAAGCCAACCAGGTGGAGAACAAATACATAATATGTATTTTTAACAAATACATAATATGTATTTGTTACACTAAATCAACCAAAGGTAAAAGATTACATATAACTAAGCAAGGTTCGTTTCACATAATGTACTTTACTTTGTTACATCTAAGACATAATTCTTAATAATAATAGCTTTTTTTTTTACATTCTTTTTATTTTAGACAAGTGAACTGCATCTAGAAGCTGAACAAAATTAGAACTATTGCAGTGAATTTTGCTGATACTTGAATATGAAAATAATATTGACTTCAGTAGTGCACAACAACTTAAGTAAGTGTCATCTATTTTTATATATTACAGTTCATTAAGATTGAGGCATGGAAAGTGTTGATAAATTTCTCGGTTGCAGCTAATCACAGCTTCATGGCAGGTTGCAGGGCCTAGTTGCTATGCTAAATACTCTGGCGGTGCTGTACTGGATGTGCATCCTACCGTTTCTTTTGCTCATTTCTTCAGAGGCGGCATCACTGGAGAAAAATCCTTCCAATAGGCCAAGGGATCTACGTCGAATGGAACACAGTCCTCTTGCATATAATTTTTCAAAACGTGTTCTAGTTCAACAGTAGGTTATATCCGTTTATCTCCAGCTGAGGATGGCTTATACTCTGACGTTTCACCCTTTTGGAACATTTCACACCCTGTTTTCTCAGTCTCAGATTCCCTTACAAGGATTCTCTACTCACGAAGCACATGTTCTCTTTGATTTTTTTTTTCTGATTGAAGCTGACCCAACTAGAATGGACAATCAAGAAAAGCTGCTGCTGTTATACCAGTCATCTCCAACAGTGGATTAAATCTTTGTGTCACTCATTTATGCAACTCTTTAGCCAAAGTTTCACAGTAAGACAGGTTAGAATCTACTAACTTCTGCGTGTAGTTTAAGCAAATATAAACTTGACAACAGTCAATTACAATTATTTTTTATCTAAAAGTTCAATTTCAGTTACTAAAAAAATGAATTGCATTCAGCTTCAATTATAAATTGCAGTTAAACCAAGCCTGGTGTCGAGGACTTCGTGATGAAATATATGGTGGCACTGAGGGCGTTTTGGAGAATGGTGGTGGGGATGTGGTGATTTTCATGACTAAGTGTGTCATGGTGCTGTATGTTTCGTGATTAAGAGTGCGCATTCGTGTCGTGTTTTCTTGTCATGCAGTGTTCCCTGACACCTGTTGCTTACAAGACATACGACGCTCACAATCTTCAATTACTAGACTCTGGCGTAAATCTCTTTATTTGAAGACACCATCTGTCAGAGGTTTTATCTTCAAACTTTGACTGCTCCTTCAAGACCTTTGTTTTTTTTGTGTTGCGTTCTTGAGTTTCAGAAAATAACTTTGAAATCCTTAAGAAATTTACTAGTGCTGTCTATAGGGTTCCATAAATAAACTTATTTCTGTTAAGAAGTACTCAATTTTAATTGTTAGGAAAGTGTAACTAAGGAAAGAAATAATTGTTGTATTGAATTCTGTATTACGTATAAGAAACATTGTCAACAAAATTTTATTTAAAAAATCAATATAAAGAATTTTTAATAATATTTATTAACACTTACGAATAATTTAAATATGAAACTGTAAAACTGTGTGAAAAGATGGAGGCTCAATCCTTCCTTCAAGGCTTAGACTCACGACCTCCGGGTAAAAAAAAATAGCAAATACAAAGAAAAAAATTCTCCTAAGTATAACTGGAAGTTTATCCTAGAGGTGCCTCATCAACCGGGCTTTGAGGGTTGTATTGGTCCGAGGGCTAAGGTAAACAAAACATCGTTGTTAGATAAAACGACACAAGTGCAACTAATGCGACATTTTATTGTGGCAACGTTTCGCTCCCATTAATTGTCTGTCAAGCCATTACCGGCTTGACAGACAATTAATGGGATATTTACAAACATGGCAAAATAAGTCACCTGTTTTTTTTTTTGGATACAGCTTTGTATTCGTTACACAGAAAACTATTCGAATGATAAAATTACTTACAAACGACGTAAAAAAAATTCAGTGCTTTCAAGAACCACGGTAACGTTTTTCCTGTTTATTCCCAGTAAGAAATTTTATTGGATGGTTCAGCGTTCCCCTTTTTCACAAGCTTTGATCGTCTGAATAAAAAAAGAAAAAGGACGAAACAGGCGGACGAACCAGAGAAAGAGAGAGGTCAGATGAACTGACACGGACCAGGGAGAGGTCTGTTGGACTAACACTCACCAGAGAGAGAGAGGTCTGATGGACTAACATGGACCAGAGAGAGAGAGAGAGGTCTGATGGACTAACACGGATCAGAAAGAGAGGGGTCTGATGGACTAACACGGATCAGAAAGAGAGGGGTCTGATGGACTAACACGGATCAGAAAGAGAGAGAGAGATGTCTGACGAAAATGGAAACAATGACAATAGAGAAGAACCTAAATATTTCATGCATATCTTTCGTAACTAACCGCTAACTATAGTCAGCGTGATTTATTACTGTAAGTTAAAAGCCTTTCGATTACAGCTGTCATTAGCTATGTACACACCGGTCAAGGATATTTTAATCCCTAAAAAAGAGATTAAAGTTTTAGCGAGTGTTCGCTATTAAACAAACCACCTGATGGTGTTTGTACCTGAGTAATTTAACTAGATAAGACTATATTCTTAACTCAAGAGAATCCAGATCAAAATATTTCTGAGATGTGCACAAAGTAAGCTAGGAAGGAATTAGAATGGGGAAGCGGAAGAAGGGTTGACAGTCTCCCTTCTTAATCCTTAATATTCTAACATCGCAAGTTGAATCTGCGGATGAAAGTGTAACAGTCTAGCTACACTGGGGCAGATATTCTTAGAAAGCTGAAGGTTATCACAGAAAGAAAAGCGGCAGAAAGAATTAAGGGACTTTTACCAAAGAATGTTTTAAGAGGATTTTTAGAAGGAATTAAATACGTATGTATTATGGCAGCTAAACGTTCCCAAAACAAATTAATGAAACAGGCTAAAAGAATGTATTAACGAAACATTTCATTTTGCTTGTAAACATTCTTGTGTGTACATGTACGTGGCTGAGTGTGAGTGCGATATAGGATTTAAGTATGTGTGTGAGTTCAGACACGTTAAAATGCTCCTGAAACACTCAACATGCGCTTCCAGTTAATAGTCCCAGGGTAAGTTAATTCATCTTTCTTCACCTTGGAATGACTTCGACCTTAGAGAAATGACTGAAATATCAGCGTCCCCAAACTTCCTGACCTTTTTCGGGAAGTTTAGATCGAGTTGGACTGATTCTGTTGCCTCACCTATTTTTATGGATAGATGTTCGGGGTTAAAACTTTTAATTATAAATTTTGTTGTGCTGGAAGGGAAAGGAAGGAGCCGAACTTTAGTTACTGCGTTAGTAAAAAAAATTATAATGGATTCTACGTGAATTTTACTTCCGTTCAGATTATACTAAACTATTTTTGAAAAGCTTAAATAGGATCTATAAATCAGCAACTATTTTGTAACTCCTGACTAAGCATTCATCTGCATGTTTTTTGTTTTTTTTACGTCTGAGTCTTCAACACTGTGTTACATTTCCTTAAAGATGTGCGAAATTATTAATATGATTATTATAGTGAAACGCTGAAGCAGCAAAAAATCATACAGCCCCTGTGGTAATGGGAGGTAAACAAGTTTACTCCGAGGAAGAGGTGAGCAGATGCCGTTCCATGTGTGATGAATATTGTTTGAAAATTAATTTTAAAGACTTAGAGAGGTGTTTGGTGTGAAAGATATAATTTAATGAGCGGAAAATGGGTTGCTGAGGTAGTTTGGTTATGAAGAAAGAGTAGAGGAAGAAAAAACGTTGTTGAGGAAAAATTTTAAATGAAAGGTCTGAGAATAAATTTTAAATGAAAGGAGGTCTTGGGAAGAGATCTTCAGATACTCCTGAAAGTACAGAAGATTTATTTTCTTCTCCGAGGATGTGGGTCCCCCAGTTAGTACTAGTGTCGTATCTCCCTTAAACACACACACACACAACACAGTGACCCAGTAGCAGCCAGTGAAGAGGCGGGGCCAGGAGCTATGAATCGACCCCTGCAACCACAACTAGGTGAGTACAACTAGATGAGTACACACACAGTCAAGGACCAGGTAATCAAGCTGAGGAAGGGAGGGAAGATCACAGGAAACGACCGCGAAGTGAGGAGCTCAACTTGAGATTCAAAGAAGTGTTCACATAGAAGACAGAAGGGACTCCAGAAAGACGGAGAGGTGGGGTACGCCATCAAGTGTTGGACACAATACGTACAACCGAGGAAAAAGTGAAGAGGCTGCTAAGCGAGCTGGATACCTCAAAGGCGAGGGGGCCGGATAACATCTCTCCATGGGTCCTGAAAGATAGAGCAGAAGTGCTATGTGTACCACTAACAACAATCTTCAACACATCTATCGAAACAGGGTGACTACCTCAGGAATGGAAGACAGCAAATGTAGTCCCAATTATAAAGGAGACAAACACGAAGCATTAAACTACAGACCAGTGTCACTGACATGTATAGTATGCAAAGTCATGGAGAAGATTATCAGGAGAAGAGTGGTGGAGCACCTAGAAAGGAATGAGTTTATCAACGACAGTCAGCATAGTTTCAGGGGCTGGAAATCCAGTGTCACAAACCTATTTGGAGTTCTATTACAGGGTGAAAGCAGTAAGACAAGAGAAAGAGGGGTGGGTATATTGCATTTTCTTGGACTGTAAGAAGGTGTTTGACACAGTTCCACACAAGAGATTAGTGCAAAAGCTGGACGACCAGGAAGGGATAACAGGGAAGGCACTGCAATGCATCAGGGAATACCTGTCAGGAAGACAACAGCGAGTCACTGTACGTGGCGAGGTGTCAGAGTGGGCACCTGTGACGAGTGGGGTTCCACAGGGGTCAGTCCTAGGACCGGTGCTGTTTCTGGTATTTGAGCATGACGGAAGGAATAGACTCAGAAGTGAAGGCGGTCCTCTGGGAACGTATTTGCTTGGACATCCTCCTCTTTTCTGCAATTTTGCAAGCTCCTGATGTGTTGATTGCAACACAAAAGGCCTAGAGCTATCATTCTGTTCCCCCGTGGTTGTTTTGCATCATGTATCGCTTGGTTTGCGATATTTGCTTAATATATATATATATATATATATATATATATATATATATATATATATATATATATATATATATATATATATGTCGTGCGAAATAGGTAGAAAGAACTCATTTAAAATTAAGTCCTTTCTAAAATTTTCTCTTATAGGTTTAAAGATATATTTTTTTCATTTTTGTTAATGTAAAAATTAATAATTTTGTGCCAAAAGAACCTTAGAAGACTTATCTAACCTTATTCGGCACGATACCTATCTCCAATACACCAGGGAGGAAGGAGGGCAGCCGCCAGCTTCAGGGAGTCCCAAAAAGTCTAGAAAATATGGAGAACTTGCTCATTATTATATGTTTGTTCCCATAGGCTCAGAGACCCTTGGCTCATAGGGAAAGAGTGCATCTAAGTTCCTTAAGGAACTAGGCAAAGACTCATCAGGGAAACTAGGAATCCCAGGGCAGCTAGTTTTCTGTTCCAGCGATTGAGCGCTCCTGTTCAGAGGGGTAATGCTTGCTGCATTCTGGGCACACGACCCAGCTTTGAGGAGCTGGATGAGAATTTCCCATTATAATCAGTGACAAACACATAACAATATGTACTAGGCATGTATCTCTCACACCTCATGTACTGTATATGCCATCTTTATATATAGTATATATATATATATATATATATATATATATATATATATATATATATATATATATATATATTTTATTTACATCAAAGGATTTCCACATACATCTGCAGTGGGGTCAACATAGACCTGTCCCTGCCTGGTCAGCCTAGGGGCAGAAACCAGTGCTCACCGCTCCCTTTCAAATATCAAAATGGAATTTAATCACCCACTAGTATAAAAATATTGTTCTTTGACGCATACACAAACTGTCAGCGGCCTTGCTCTTCTCCCTTTCATGAAAGAAGAAGCGCAAAGTACGACGATAGAAAAATGAGCATAAAAAGGAGCGAATGTAATTTGGTGATTGAAAATGAACGACTACACAATATGTTTGGCGCTCTTAACCACTACTCTTACAGATAACGAGGCGGGCCCAACTGACCATGCCTTCGTTCGGTTTGTTTCACGCATCCCTGGCTTCGGCTCAATTGTTTATTTACTCCTCAGAGTCTATACAATGTAGTATTCATATTATAAAAATCATACAATTTTGTTGTTGTATTTTATTTGACCTATGATATATATTTGCGTGAAAGTACGTTTTATATGACAGAAAAAAATAGTGATTTAATCATATTTATATTTTTTTTTACTTATATATATATATACATGTATATATATATATATATATATATATATATATATATATATATATATATATATATTATATATTAAAAATCTGTACAAAACTCTTATAAATATATTTCCTTTCTGAAGCCACAGTAGGTTCATTCGAACATAGCCGAATAGGGAACGCCTGGCTCTTTGTAACCGTTTGTCCTATATTTTATAATGATTATACTTGTCAGTGTGTGAGTGAAGTTTTCATGGCTTTCAAGATCCATTTTGGACCAAATTTACACTTCCATGTGAGATTCTAAACGTGAAATAACACTCCAGGCCCTTATGGGCCGTTACACTCTCCTCTTACTCTTATTTTTATCCTCTGGATAAAGGAAACAAACACACACACACACACACAGTCCTAGGACCTGTACTGTTTTTGGTATATGTGAATGACATAACGGAAGGGATAGACTCAGAAGTGTCCCTGTTTGCAGATGATGTGAAGTTAATGAGAAGAATCAAATCAGTCGAGGATCAGGCAGGACTACAAAGAGACCTGGACAGGCTGCAAGCCTGGTCCAGTAACTGGCTCCTTGAATTTAACCCTGCCAAATGTAAAGTCATGAATATCGGGGAAGGGCAAAGAAGACCGCAGACAGAGTATAGTCTATGTGGCCAAAGACTGCAAACCTCACTCAAAGAAAAAGATCTTGGGGTGAGTTTAATACCGAGCACATCTCCTGAGGCACACATCAATCAGATAACTGCTGCAGCATACAGGCGGCTGGCAAACCTAAGAATAGCGTTCCAATACCTCACTAAGGAATCATTCAAGACTCTGTATACCATATACGTCAGGCCCATACTGGAGTATGCAGCACCAGTTTGGAACCCACACCTGGTCAAGCACGTCAAGAAATTAGAGAAAGTGCAAAGGTTTGCAACAAGACTAGTCCCAGAGCTAAGGGGATTGTCCTACGAAGAAAGGTTAAAGGAAATCGGCCTAATGACACTAGAGGACAGGAGGGTTAGGGGAGACATGATAACGACATATAAAATACTGCGAGGAATAGATAAGGTGGACAGAGACAAGATGTTCCAGAGAGGGGACACAGAAACAAGGGGTCACAATTGGAAGTTGAAGACTCCTATGAGTCAAAGGGATGTTAGGAAGTATTTCTTCAGTCATAGAGTTGTCAGGAAGTGGAATAGCTTAGAAAGCGACATAGTGGAGGCAGGAACCATACATAGTTTTAAGACTAAGTTTGATAAAGCTCATGGAGCAGGGAGAGAGAGGACCTAGTAGCAATCAGTGAAGAGGCGGGGCCAGGAGCTATGACTCGACCCCTGCAACCACAAATAGGTGAGTACACACACACACACACACGCGCGCGCGCGCATACACACAGCGAAGAAGTGGGGCCAGGAGATGTGACTCAACCCCGGCAACCACAGATATGCGAGAACAAATGGGCGTGCACACGCACACACACAAAATGATAACTAACACACACACACACACACACAGTGAAGAGGAGGGGCCAGGAGTTATGAATCGACGCCTGCAACCACAACTAGGTGAGTACACACACACACACACACGTGTGTATATATATATATATATATATATATATATATATATATATATATATATATATATATATATATATATATATATATATATATACGTATATATGTCGTTCCTAATAGGTAAAATTCGTCAATTAGCAAGAACTCATTTAAAATTAAGTACTTTCTAAAATTTTCTCCTATTCGTTTAAAGATATATTTTTTTCATTAATGTTAATGTAAAAAAAAATTAATTTTGCACCAAAAGAATCTTAGAAAACATATCTAACCTTATTATAACAAGCGCAATTTAATTTAGCCTAATCCAACTAAATATATTTTAGATACGTTTACAATAATTTAATAATAAACAAACACAATGAGATATATTTTTTTCGTTAGGTTCAGAAAGATTTTTGCGAAATTATTGTATTCACAAATTTTCGCTTGTCTTATATGGCAAGATGAGCGTTGCTATTTAAGCCAAAATCGCAAGTTCTGCCTATTCGGCACGACATATTTTGTCAATGTATTTTGTCTTGAAATAAAGTTTATACACAATGAAAAGATGGGGTGGTAGGGGAAGTGGAATATTCAAATGGCTTCAGAAAGAAATCTAAATATTCTTCCTTGAAGCCTTTTTATCCACTTCTCCGAGGCTATGGGTCCCACAATTTACACCAGAGGTGGACCCCATCCTATATATATATATATATATATATATATATATATATATATATATATATATATATATATATATATATATATATCAGTTACTAACAAGTAACGCAACAATGCAAATTAAGCTATATGTGAATGGAAATCACTGGATCAGGGCCTTTCACACTTTCGTGCTTCGTCAGGAGCTGTGCAGTTTTGCAGGACTCACCAAAGCATTGCCAGTCTTACATTTCCATGCAAACCTTGAAGGGTCCCAGTGTGCATGTGTTTGTGTGTGTGTGTGTGTGTGTACATTCTCTCTCTCTCTCGCATAAGATAGGTCATGCATCAGACACATTTCCTTATCTCTCAGAGAGTCTTTGCCCTCAACTTACCTGTTGCAAATCTTGCAGTATTGCATGGCTCCAGATGAGGCATAGGGGTGTGAGGGGCCTTGAGCTAGTGTTTTTTCTCTCTCTCTAATTCATTCATTCTCAGTCATCTCACACTCTCACACAACTGGCCTCGCCAGGAGCTGAGTTTTGACCCCTGCAACCACAAATAGGTGAGTACAAATTGGTGAATACACACATACATGATAACGACATACAAAATACTGCAAGGAATAGATAAGGTGGACAGAGACAGGATGTTCCAGAGGTGGGACACAGCAACAAGGAGTCACATTTGGAAGTTGAAGACTCAGATGAACGACAGATATGTTAGGAAGTATTTCTTCAGTCACAGAGTTGTCAGGAAGTGGAATAGTCTGGGAAGTGATGTAGTGTATGCAGGATCCATACATAGCTTTAAGGAGAGGTATGATAAAGCTCATGGAGCGGGTAGAGTGACCGAGTAGCGGCCAGTGAAGAGGCGGGGCGAGGCGGGGCAAGGAGCTGTGGCTCAACCCCTGCAACCACAACTAGGTGAGTACAACTAGGTAAGTATATACACATACACATGCAGACACACATAGACACACAAACAGACACACGCACACACACTCACGCACACACGCATATACAACAGGCCTAGTGTCAAATGGACATGTGTCTAGGACTAAAAGGTAACTAACACACACACACACACGCATATACAACAGGCCTAGTGTCTAACCGACATGTGCCTTGGACAAATGGTAACTAACACATACACACACACACACACACACACAGGAGCTGAGTCTCGACCCCTGCAACCACAATTAGGTGAGTACACACACGCGCGCCAGGAGCTATGAATCGACCCCTGCAACCACAAATAGGTGAGTACACACACACGCACGCACGCACGAACGTGTTTTACATTATCCTTCCACCTCCCTTTTTTTTTATCTGTTCTGCTTCGTCGTCTCTTCTCCGCTTATGTTCTTATTCTTAGCCTTTGTGAATAAACTCTAATCTACGCACTCCGTCTGTGTTTAACATTGTCTTTCCTCTTCATGTGTATAAACATGACTGTGGATTACTTGACTATCAGGATCAATCTCTGTCATCTCACAAAAATGGTTATGATAACCATAATTTTTAAAGGGGTGGACCGGTAAGCCAGCGGAAGGCCTCGCTCAGATAACCAAAATCTCCAGTGGCCGGTCATCGTATGACTGAGACCCACGTCAGGAAATACTTGTCCTGTTTCCTGGCAAAACTCACCTAACCTAATCTGTCGTCTCATTATCAATCACACTTTATGTTTCTCACCCGACATCATTTTACTCAGAAAACCTCTAATCCATGTGCTCTTATGTTTGTTTTTCCTGGTTTCCTGAGTTTACCTCTTATCTTTTTTTTTTTACATTCAATAATTAGTTATTATTATTATTTGTATGATAAACGTTCAACAATTTCTTGACATACTGAGCCTGAGAAATGTAAGGGATGAGGAGGAATTTAGGTTTTATTCGAGATAGAGGAAGGTAGCACCAGTTCCTTGGATCAAGAACCTTTTGCCAGCATCAAGGATAGTCATTGGTCACTGGCTCCAATACTAGTTCATTACATATATTTCATTATATTTATTTATATTTCAAGTTGGTTCCATGTTAATTAAACTTGTACTGTTTTGAAATGTTGGCTCATGAAATTTCTCATTTCTGCTTCGATCAATTTATCTGTCCACGTTTCTGGTATCTCATATGATTCGTATTTTTTTCTCGCTATTCCCTTGTGAGTAAATCAACCATAATCAATAGCTTTTCTTTTGTTCTACTGATTCTTTGTTCCATCTCCTCTAGAATTTGTATTACTAATCTCTTGTTTTCCTAACAAGCTGTCTTTCCATTGTATAAAATACCAACACAATGGAAAAATAAACACATAAGCAGTATAATGTGATCCTTTATTGACAACGTATCGCCCACACAGTGGGCTTTATCAAGTCACAAACGTACTTGAGTATATATAGGATGGAGTCAAGTGGAGAATGCTGAGTCAGGTGGAGAATGCTGGGTCAGGTGGAGAATGCTGGGTCAGGTGGAGAATGCTGGGTCAGATGGAGAATGCTGGGTCAGGTGGAGAATGCTGGGTCAGATGGAGAATGCTGGGTCAGGTGGAGAATGCTGGGTCACGTGGAGAATGCTGGGTCAGGTGGAGAATGCTGGGTCAGATGGAGAATGCTGGGTCAGATGGAGAATGCTGGGTCAGGTGGAGAATGCTGGGTCAGGTGGAGAATGCTGGGTCAGATGGAGAATGCTGCATGTGACAATCTTCCGAGTAGGGTGACAGTCACCCTACGAGGCAAATATTCTGTTAGTAGAATGAATTTGTGAAGAACATGCCTACTATGGGCCAACAGGCCTGCTGCAGTATTCCTCCTTTCTTATGTTCTTATGACTGTTACTAATAGCCTGGGGATTCCTGTCTCCATAGTACTTACTGCATCGCGTCTCAACTCTCTTGTACAAGTTGGTTCTCTCAAAACTGAATTTACCTTTGAATATTACCACAACTCCTCCCCTCATTTTTTTTTTAAAATCTCTCCTTAAAATGTGTAACCTCGTATGACATATCAAGAGTATAATTAATCTTGATGTCTTCGTATAGGCTTTGGCTGTTACATCTGTTTTCATTTTAATCTTCTTGTTTGGCAACTCTTGTTTGGCAGCTGTTAGTGGTGTCTTCAGTTGTTTACTATATTTTCAATTGTTTTCCTTTTATCCCTTGCTGTGAAATCTGGCTCCTGCTTGGTGTAAGGGAAGGGGAGGGGTTGAAGTGAGGGGGGAGGGAGATTATCAAGGAGTAAAGGTTCTTGGATTAATCTGGGATATTGTTACCTGGGGTGGATGGGAGAAGTGGGCCTCAAGTTGCGAGGGAATGGAGTGGAACTTCGGAGGCAGAATGAGTCCGTTACCCTTAGAGTAATGGTTAAGACAGGGCCCTGTGGAATTACGTGTTGCTGATTAGATAGGCTAAGGTGAAGATGATGAGGGAGTAGGAAAGTGGAAAGGATAGGAGGAAAGATGTGTGTAGAATGAAGATGTTGTTGATCGCTTTGCTGGTTCTTTAAAATCCTGCACTCCCTGCGACCTTTCCGCCCACATTTCACCCCCATCTCCCACTTTCTCTCTATGCTTTTCTTCTTCATCTGCCTTTGTTGCCGCACTGTTTTCTTCCTGTCGGTTTCTGACCTGTTAAACTTGTCCCAGTTTTTTTATGAGGGGACCTCCTTCCTCTCTACTATTCTCTCTTTTGTTGCTGATAGCGCCATTGTTACTTTGAGGAGATAGAATTCCCTTGTTCAGACGCACCTAAACATGTGAGCTTAACTGTCCCCTCTGATCATCATCTGGTTCAGTGGCTGTGAGCAGATTTTCTAATTCCATTATATCCTACTCTCTCCTATCCTCCCCCATTTATTCTTCTTAGAGTAAATGTGATTTGGATGCAGTTGATATCTTTAATAACCTCAACGTTTCGCCCACGCTTAGCGATGTGAATAAATGGTTTAGAAAAGCGACAAGTTGAAAAAAGAATCATTTGTGCAACACCCAAATGTTGCACAAGTGTCAGATTTATCAACGCATACTGATTAAAACTCTTTGTTTGGGCGAAACGTTGTCGTAAATAAAGGTATCTACTGCATCCGTCATTTAGTTCCCACTCTCAGTGTTTACATGCCACTCAGTTTCGATATTTTTCCTTGATCTCTGCTCCTCGTTATATGTTTAATTATTACGATTTTATTCATGATGCGCTAAGTCCATTAAGGTCCTACAGCGTCAGGAGAATGAGACGCACTTTGGTTTGATACAGTGAAGCGGAATATAGCTCTAATTCTTTGGATCACGAGCACTACAACGAAGATTATCTTTCATCTTCCTATGAGTGGGCGTAAATACCAGCTACGTTCCGCTACACCACCGCGAGTGATGATACTCTTTCTCTACAAGCCGCGTGTGCAGTGACACGCTGTCTTTCACCACCGCGAGTGATGATATGCTTTCTCTTTGAGCTCTGTAGAATCTCGTCCTCCACTACGATTTGCCGTGCCATGCCCCGTCGTAGTGCATCACCACTCGGAGTTTGGAGAAGGAACGTATCATCACTCGTGGTGGTGAGAGAGAGTGTCACTACACACGGTCTGGAGAGGGAGGGTATCATCACTCGCGGTGGTGTAGCGGAATGTAGCTATTATTTACGGCGATGCAAGAGAGCCCACTCATAGGAAGACGAGAGATAATCGTCGTGGAGGTTTGCGGAGCTGGTGGAGCTGTCAGGGGCGTGAAGTACCTCTCGCGGGGCGGGAGGAGTTTAATGGAATCCCGCCAGAGACTTCCGGCTATAAATCGAGTCCAATATCCCGTTGTGGGATCCACAGGTGGAAGCCAAATATTTCGTCTCCTCTCGTTCCCTTTCCTCCTCTCTCTCTCTCTCACTTTATCATCACCTCACCCTGTCTCTAACTCCCTGCTGCTCCCCTCTTCTCTAACTCTCTGATTTGTAGTGTTCACTGCATCATCGTTCTTTCCCTTTTGATATGACCTTTATTAATTTTTAATTTATTTTAACTCACAAGAGTACCTTCAATTTATTTTTTCTAACCAAGACCACCCTACCTCAACTCACTTCAAAGCTAAGAGCTGTTTTCCTACTCAGCTCATTTAAAAAGCTTTTTTCTTAAGCTAATTCATTTAAAATACTTAAAGTTGCTTATTTAACTAGCTGTGAGCTGTTATCCGGCCTTAGTTCATTTAGCAAGCAAAGATATGCTATCTTAACACAGAACAATGTCAAGAGCTGTTACCCTTCTCAGCTCATTTTAAAGCCTGGACCTAGAAATATATTCTATATTGTATATCGCCCCCCATCAGGGCGCCGTCCACAACAGTTAACTAACACCAGGTACCAGCTACACCTAGACGAGGGAACAAAGAGTGGACAGAAACGTTTTCATGTGTTGTACCCTGGTCAGAGATTGTGCTCGAGGTCTTTTGATTGTGTGTCTGTTGCTCTGTAAATACACAAATAACCCACACATAGGAGGAAGAAAAGTTAATGACTACGTTTCGGTCCGACTTGGACCATACTCAATTCACAGTCCAAGTCGGACAGAAACGTCGTCATAAGCTTTTCTCTTATGTACGGGTTATTTGTGTATTGTTCCAGTCACGGTATTGTGCCTTTTTGTGCATCACTAGAACATTTTATTAGGAAACATTTCTCTCTAGGGAGTTCAATCAAAGGGACTGACAAAGCTCCCAGAAGCAAAACCTTTCCTTGAGTAAATGCTTTTCATGTTGCATAAGTGTTTTATATAAATTCTGTAGATATACACATGTTAGGTTCCAGAACCTAATGCATTGATAACTGACCTAGAGGGCAGCGTTGGTCCTCCATTAAGCAAATATAGTCTCTGTACATTAAAGAAGAGTAGAACACAAATCAACAATTACAGATCAGTGATAGTCTTGCTAATAACTGGCAAAATCTCGAAACAATCTCATGGCAAATGTAAGCATTTTTTTTTATTCTCAATAATCTTATAGTTACTCCCCATTGATTTCAAAATAATGATATTCAAAAAATTGTTATACACGAAGCCCACGTTCTTTTTTTTTTTTTTGCTCGCTGTACTCCCGCCCCTTCGTAAAAATCCGATGCAAACATTGCTATATTCCACAGTCAAAATGTCTTGCTTCATAGAACTCGTAATGAGGGAAAAAATACCTTCGAGTAATTATTATAAATTCATAAGGGTCGTACCCACCCTATCGATTTAAATGATGATTAAGTTTTATCTTAGGAAAGATAATGAAGTTTCAGTTCTCAGGACCAAGAGCCCTTCCTTGGTATCAAGGCACCTCCCCCATTACCTCTAACTCGCATCTATCAGCACTGCCTAACACAGCGTAAATGGCCTCTGTGGAAAGAGGCAAATGTAGTCTCTGCTTATTAAAGAAGAGTAGAGAAGAAATCAGTAATTACAGACAAGTGTTAGTCCTGTTAATCAGGACTCACTAAGGATTCAAATCCTATCCATTCCTTAGTTTTAGAGAGAGAGAGAGAGAGCAATCAATTTGAAATAAAAAGAATAGATAGAATTAAGAAGAATCACACATTTACAAATGTTATATATGCTAATAATGATGAAAAAATCTCAGCTAATAGACAGTAAATGAGAAGATATATGATAGAGTATAACTGAAATTAGACTAGAAAAGCATATTTTAAATCAAGTTGTATTCGACTGAAGTTGCTCAGCGTGGAGAAGAGGCATAGTATGGAAGAAAGAATGGGAAGTAGCAATATTATTAAAAAAACAGTACGAGCTAAGGAAACCCAAATCCTAAACGCTGAAAAATATAAATTTTAATAATAAAATTTCAAAATATGAGAAACTGATAATAAGAGTATTTAATTGACCATTTATTTATACATAGGAGTGAGAAGAGTTTCCCCAAGATAAATAAGGAACTGCACAACATTCTAAGCGGATCATTGATGATGAATAGCGGTGAACGAAAAAGTTTTTAAAAATTATTTTAATTATTTATTAAATAAATAAATTTATAATAGCTTATGAGGATGGAACTGCAAATAAATAATGACCGACTTTTTCGTCCATCAGTACCTAATTGAAGCAACATGTGTAAAAGGAGGCAACATGTGTAAGAGCAGGCAACATGTGTAAGAGCAGGCAACATGTGTAAGAGCAGGCAACATGTGTAAGAGCAGGCAACATGTGTAAGAGCAGGCAACATGTGTAAGAGCAGGCAACATGTGTAAGAGCAGGCAACATACTGTCACTATTGTACCTAGTATTTAGCTAAATAAATAAAGAAATTTTCAATAAATTAAGTTCCCTTGAAAAGAGTGATCAGGTTCTATAGGATAAAACATTTACTGTTAAATATGATTTAGGAAATGAAAAAGAGAGACAACGACTAGAATAAAGGAAAATAGGTGTTAAGGCAATGTTTTAGAGAAGCTATTTAGGATCAGATACTACAAGTATCAAATACAAATCATTTGTTCAATAAGTGTTCTATATCATATATGACAATGGAATAAAACAGCTTACCTGGAGTATAACTGGAGAAGGTTTCGGGGGTCAACGCCCCTGCGGCCCGGTCCGTGACCAGGCCTTGTGGTGGATCAGGGCCTGATCAACCAGGCTGTTACTGCTGGTCGCACGTAAACCGACGTTCGAGCCACAGTCCGGTGGTCAGGTAGTGACTTTAGGTGCCTGTCCAGCGCCTTCTTGAAGACAGCCAGGGGTCCATTGGTAATCTTCCCTAATGAATGTTGAGAGGCAGATGAACAGTCATGGGCCCCAGACACCTCTTCTTTTCATTGGGGAGATACTGCATCTCCTGCCAGATTTGGGACTAGTCCCTCTAGGATTTTCCAAGTGTATATTTTATTCTGAAAAGGGGTACAAGATAAAGTTATAAAGAATAGGTTATTGGAAAGTACTGGATAACTATAGAAAATAACGGACTAGAAATCAACATAAGAAACGAGACACTCAAGAAACTTACCAGAGTGTCAGACAGGCCAGAAATGAATTTACAAGAAAAGATAAAGAAAGAAACACTGAAAGAGTAATAGAAGACAAGAGAAAGGTGTCACCAGATATTTTATTCATGCTTGTAAATGTAAACTTAAATGTTCAAAATACGAAGAATAAAGGACAAATGCAAATTCACTGAAGATGGCGAGTAAATGTTTTGTGACTAAACAGAACGATGCAGTGTCTTCAAAACAATTTTTTTTTTTAAATTAAAGGATTTGAATACCAGACAGATGAAATAGAAGATAATGAAATAACTACAAAGGAAATAATGAAGTGACTACTGCAGCCTGACAAGAAAAAAACACCAGGAGCAGATAGAATATCACCATTAGTTTTAAAATGATGTGCAGGAGGAGTTACGTTATTAAATTTGTAATTTTTAAGATCTCATTAAAGTGTTTAAATTGGCAGACAGATGGAAGATACCACACATACCCACAATGTTCCAATACTCGAATTAAAAAAAAGTAAAACCCTTTGAACTATCATACAGAAGAGTTTCGGTGACAAGTGTTTTTGAAAAAAAAAAAATATTAGAAAACTCCGTTAGAGTCAAGTGAATAAATACTTGGAAGGCAAAAAATTTTGTGTTTAAGAAGGAATGTAATATCCTGCAAATTGTTCCTGGTCAAGCTGGCTGTGGTACCTACGTCGGACCTAACTGCAAGCATCAGCCTCGAAACTATCGTCATGAGAACACCATATAATTTTATTGCGAAATTATCTATTTGTTATTTAATATTTGTACTTACAGGAGTAGTGCATACTAGTGGTGTTACGTTGTCACAAATAAGTTTCCCCCAAAAAGTTTCATGAATTGCATCTTTTCTTTTAATGATTCATTTTCTACCAGTTTGTCAACAACAAAGTTCTTGTATCCTTGTTGGCTACACTGTGCTGTGTGTGTGTGTGTGTGTGTGTGTGTGTGTGAAATCTTTGATAAAGAGGAAAGGATGGGGCAGCAAGTTGGAACAACATCCTGCGACAGACTTTGAATTCCAAGACGAAAGTTATAGGTAGAAGAGTAAATAAATCCTTCCAATCACACCAAAATCATCTCTCTCAAATCAAGTTAAAACTGACAGCTGCTGCACAGGGGTACAGCACTCGGTTCACAACTGAAGTACCTGGATTCGAATCCAGACCTAGACGAGATATACGGACAAGTTTCCTTACACTTCTGCAGTAGTTAGTCGGCGGTAGTGGGTCGCATGTTGAAAAAAAGAGTACTTCAGAACCCTACAAGAAATACACGAAAGGGGTTTTTATTTTCTTAGGTTATCCGAAATGAATAACCTTCTGGAGAATTTAATATTATTAAAGGAAGGTGCCGTGATGTCGAGTAATGGCTGTTGAGCGATTGAATTTGAGTTACTTCATCCTCGGATCAAACCCGATTTCCCCAGGTGCTGTGATCCCAAACAATTTAGCCCTTTCCCATTAAAATATTCAACATAATAACTCCTGCAATAACAGCAGCAACAACAACAGTAACAAATCAATAAAACAACAAAACTAGAAAATAAACAAAAACTACAACAGAAACAATAAATAATAATAATTATAATAATTCAAAATACACAATCCAAAGAGAAGCATTATTCGTCTACTTTACATTTATATGATACAAAGTTATTTTTCTTTATGTAAGTAATAAGTATGTTGAACATTTCTGAGGAGGGTGTGCTGGTTAAGGCTCTCGAAGGGTCTACTGCACTCCCAGGCAAACTTTCCTAATTAATTCCCGGAGCGCGTGTTTTCTCGGGGCCAGAGATTCGACTGGATTCCTACACCACTGTGATGTGTAGCCTCAGTGTTGTTTTATTGGCCTTCTCCAAGCCCTGGCTTTGTTATAGTGGAGAAGAGGGAGGGGGAGGAGTGGAGGGGGAAGTGGAGAAAGGAGTTAGGAAGCGAAGGGGAATGGAGGGCGAAAGGATGTGCTGATTGGAAGGATGGAGGGGAAGGAAAGCTGCGAAGGAGGGAGGGTAAGAATGAATGGCGATTGGATAGGGAAGAGTTGTAGGATGGAGAGGATAAATGGAAAGAAGGAAAGACAGAGAAACAAAGGAAGGGACCGGGAGAAAGGAGGAAGCGAATAGCTTCAAATAGCAGCAAAAAAAAAAGGGGGCAGTTGGAGTCGAGAGCCGTGAGAGAGAAGAGAGGACGTTTGGAGGAGAATGACTAGCGGAGAGAAGTGACGAGAGGAACGGAGAATGACGAAAGATGAAAGCAGAAAGAAAGAATGGCACGAGAGAGGAAAGAGTAGGAAGAGGGTGAGATATGAATGAAAGAAAAGAGACAGAGAAAGTGTGTTGCAAGAGAGCGAAAGGAAAGAGAAAGAGAGAGAGAGAGAGAGAGAGAGAGAGAAATGGGTTGCATCTCAGGTCAGCTATTATAAATGCTTAACTTTCTTTGGCATCAAACTCCTTCCTCTCCAGCTCATAACCTGCCTCCTGAAGTGGTCTAGTGGTCACACACGCGGCTCTCGTGAGGAAGGATGCCCGAGGATTCCGTCCTCGGGAGGAGGTTCGAGCCTCAGTTGCTTAATTCAACTGACACACAACTGGAGACAGCCAGGCTAGTAGAAAGGGAGCGAGAGAGGAACTAATAACTGGTAGACAGTAGTAGAAAGAGATCTTGGCATATCACAGACAGGGATAGAAATACTTAAGATAACTGGTAGACTAGGAGTAGTGACAGGTATGGATGATAGAGACGGGTAGAATACTAGATAATGGTAGAAATGACTAGTGATGGACCGGAGTAGGAATACTAGATGGAGATGGAATGACTAGTGATGGACCGGAGTGGTAAGAAATGACTAGTGATGGACCGGAGTGGTAAGGAATGACTAGTGATGGACCGGAGTGGTAAGGAATGACTAGTGATGGACCGGAGCAGTAAGGGAACGCCTTCTATTGGACAGCTGTAGAATGAACAATAGTAACTAACTCACTGGTCAGAGCAGTTGGTTCACAACCGAGAGGGTCTGGGTTGGAATCCTGGGCAAAGTGACATGAACACCTATCTTCATTTCGACAGTTAAACATTCCCTCGCCCGGCTGACTGGTAAGAGCTCGTTCTCACGCATTTCATTTCCATTAAATCCCTCGTTAGTGTGTAGTAAAACTTCGGATCATAAGTGCCTTTGTTTCCCGGTCGTGGCTGCAGAGTGAAGGAACTCGTGACTGTCTTTGTGTGTGTGCATATTTTTCATTGCGCACATAGGGTGTGCAACACGGTAGTTGGATGCCTGTGTACATGTGATCATATCTTCATGTGTCTGGATTCAAGTGATTGAAGTAAAGTAAAAAAAAAAAAAAATAAGAAACAAGATATCTCTTCACTATTTCTTTCCTATTAATATTTTTCACACTATTTCTAAGATTTATAATACACAAAAGTTTGTGCATTGGAGTCATCGTCTGCGCAATCATATTTCTAGGTGATTATATCTGATTGTGTCTTGTAATTAGGTTAATAAAGCGATGAGACATGAGATTGTATTTAGCCTACATTCCTCCCTGGTTCTACCAAGTGAACTCACCTCACTATACACACCTTGATCACAGTTAAACTCGCCTAGTTATAATAACTTAGTTAAATCAAATTATCACTAGTAGATACACGCTTTGTTCTACTCCTATAGATGACTTTAGTTGTAATCACCTAGTTTCAGTTTCCTAGTTGAACTCGCCTAGTTATGCTCACCTACTTGTAATCTAGTTGGATTCATCTCGTAAATTAGTGCATCACAATCACTTACCTTTGATATACCTTTGAAGAGTTTCGAGAGTTTATCTACCCTCTGAGCCCGGCCATGGGCCAGGCTCGTCTGGTGCTTGCCTGGTCAACCAGGCTGTTGCTGCTGGAGGCCCGCTGCCCCACATATCCATCACAGCCTGGTTGATCTGGCACCTGGTGAAGATATTTGTCCAGTTTCCTCTTGAAGGCTTCTACACTGGTTCCAGCCGTGTTTCGGATATCTTCTGGTAAGATGTTGAATAGTCTGGGACCCCGGATGTTACTACAGCGCTCCCGTATTGTCCCCACTTGCTTCTCACTGGGTTTATTTTACACTTCCTCCCATATCTCTCACTCCAGTATGTTGTTATGGCAGTGTGCAGATTTGGGACCAGGCCCTCAAGTACTTTCCAGGTATATATTATCATGTATCTCCCTCTCCTCCGCTCCAATCACTGACGATTACTGAAGAAGTTTTCTCATTTATGCAGTATTTCTGTCTTATGTGATATCATAGATGTAATTATATTGTAATGTCCTTGAAAATATCACGTAATTACCTTGTAATTAGTACCTAGTTGCGTTGGTCGGTTTTAAGCATCAGTTCTATAGCTTGCCTCCTAATTGCCAGTTGACTGAAATTATCTGAAATATCATATTTTTTTTAGAAAAGCAGTGAATTGTTGATGCTATTACGCTGTTGCTCTCTAATCGATTCCGTTTTTGTTCCATTCTAATAAAGTTATATAGTATCGTAACTTTTCTGCAGGTCATCTGTGATTCAGTTTCAGTACTTGGTCATTCATTTTTATTTATCTCGTCACTCTAAACAGTTTGTCAACTTTATTTCTCGAAATATTTTATATATTATGATCAGTTTAGATTCTAGTTTTGCGGAAAAACTTTGAGCCTACATATTTTTCTTTGAATGTTTCGTTAGGTGTTAGTTCTATGTTGGCGCCGCGTATTCTAGGACTGTCCGGACATTATGTTGTCTATTACTGTCTTGAATTCATCTTCAGATTTATGTGTTATTCGTATGTTTGTTACTTTATTATTCTCCACGACGCGCGCACGCTGTGTGTGTGTGTGTGTGTGTGTGTGTGTGTTAGTTACCATTTTTTGTCCTAGGCACATGTCGATTTGACACTAGGCCTGTTGTATGTGTGTGTGTGTGTGTGTGTAAGGAAACACTTCAAATGTTTCCGCCGTCGGAATAGAACCGGGCCCTCCGTGCGTGAAGCGAAGCTTTACCACTAGGCCACAGGTGTGTGTGTGTGTGTGTGTGTGTGTGTGTGTGTGTGTGTGTGTGTGTGTAGATGTACAGATGAAGGCTTGTGAGTGTTAGTCATCTTCAACAAGAGATGACCCTTATAGCCCGTCAAGGATCCTCCTGAATCGAATGAGCACCGTCGCTTTTTAGCACTTTTGTATTCGACTGCTCAATGGGGCTTCACCCGTCGAGCCAATACTCACGAACAATGCCTACGCAGTCCTTCATACTAGGGGCTGAATAATTTATGTGATTCGAGCGTAGTTAGCGTAAGGCAGGATACACAGACTCGTCGGTGCTCTCATTGAAAACTTTTTCCGTATGAAAAGGAAAGGAATGAATCTAAAATTCACGGGTTGGTGTCATTATTGCAGAGCAGTTTTACCCTCAATGGGACGGGCTAGTGTTAACAGCATAATTTTTTTATTTGTTTCCTGTCAGCGTTAATCTCGTCTCTCAAGACACGTATAAGGTGATGTATCGCTGACAAGTGTGAAGACAAAGACAAGGAAGAATGGGCGTCAGTATTTTTCGACTTCCATCTGAAGTCGTCTTCAGCAGATGCTCTTCATCCGAGAGGATGAATAAACAAATCTTTCTTTCCATTTTTCTTTGAGGTGTGTATTATTCTCGGGGAACAGGGGGGTAAGCAGGCATGATCCGTTGAAAGGTAGGGTAGCTAAAATTCCTTGGAGCAGAAGTCCATCGCCAAAATCAAAGCAATGCCCCTCCCTACATGAATGGAGATGATTAACTGAGCGGTGGACGCCATTGTCTATTAGACACGCAACTATCAATTAGCTACGATAGACATGCTAGAAACAGTCTGAGAAGCAGTTATTACGTGGGTAGTGGTAAATGTGTTCTTTTCTTAAGGATACCCTGCCAGGGTGGAAAACAATATATGTGCTAAAATAAGTTCATTGTTACTTTTATGCCGAATGAGATTTTAATTAAAAATCGTAGCAATTCTTTTTTATATAGAAGGTAAGCAAGGAAAGTTTATGTTGCCTCAGAGAAGGTGCGACGCCTCAGTATTACCACAACCCATTAAAACTCAACCTCGCTCAATGATGTAGAGAGAGAGAGAGAGAGAGAGAGAGAGAGAGAGAGAGAGAGAGAGAGAGAGAGAGAGAGAGAGAGAGAGAGAGAGAGAGAGATTGAGAAAGTGTAACTACGTGGTAAAACTGTTCAATGCTAATTTTGTACGGTTATTTCAGGTACAGCCTGTCCTCCGTGCGGTGTTCGTTATAGCACGC
Organism: Cherax destructor; assembly: GCA_009830355.1. Classification (NCBI taxonomy): domain Eukaryota; kingdom Metazoa; phylum Arthropoda; class Malacostraca; order Decapoda; family Parastacidae; genus Cherax; species Cherax destructor. Next base: position 29,210 of record WNWK01019636.1, read on the forward strand.
GTTGTAGTGTCGGTATCTACACTACATTAACAGCGACTAAAATAATATAAAAGTGAACCTAACCTAAATTAACTTGTGTCTACTTACAGGTAATTCCTCAAAACTAAACAATAAAGAGAAACGGCTTACGTCTTGCAAAGCAGAACACATTGTCACTGTGTAAAGCGTTAGTATACCACGCTCTCTGTTTATGTTGGAGGATTTGATGCCAGCTAAGTTACAACACTGGTAGCGGTGCCTCAGTTGTGTAAATGTTAGCCAGTATTGCTGCCGGCTTTGCCTTGCCGCGATGCTCCAGGGTCTCTAGTTTCCACTCTGCTATTTGAAGGACATAAACCGAATGCTTTTCACTTCTATTCAGAGTGCTGTTGTTAGTTTATTTGTCCAGGGAGAAGACATGACACCAGTCTTTGTCATAAAGATGACTCTTTCTGTGGTGTCGTCACTATGGTGGGGGATCGGGCGGCAAGATGGTTTATCTAAGGACATGTGAAACTGGGGCAGTCAATGGATTTATGTATACGCCAAGTCAGCAGTGAAAGCTGGCTAACGCGTCCTGAACTCAGCAGTCTGAGTGATTACAAAATGCTCAACTAATACTCATTTTGCTACATCAATTTTCCTTCGAAACTTTAAGTCACATAACTAACGTTTCCTGTAACTCTACAAATTCAAGTTGTTTAAATTAGATTAGGCTTCATAAGCCACAAATAAACTAACTAAAAAACAGACTGCTATGTGTCTGGCTTTCGGTGACTGAGCGAAACCAGGAAACGTTAAAATCTGCACGATTAACACTTGTGGCGCGAGACTGAGTTGAAGGATTACGAATACCACAATCTGAAGATAAATATTTAGGACAAGGAAAGGGTATGTCTTACCGTTTTGGAAAGCAGCAAAAGAATCATGTTCTCCAGCTTGTCCGTGATTAATGGCAACATCGTTCTCTTCATTTTAGAGATTACTACCGTCTAAATCTGACGTCGCGTACGTGTGAGTTCTTCCTCATTTATACCTCCCACTAACGTGTCTTCGACCTTGCCTACTACTAGAGAAAGACCTTGATGAAAAGGTAACAATATATACTATTCCCCCAGAACAGCCGACAGTCTTTTCATCTCTAAAGGCGTGAAAATCGAGAACAAAGCGCGTTAGTTTGCTGGAAGTTCGCCTGTGCATTACCCTTTGGCGGAGCGGGGATGTCGTGGCATTAAGAGCGAGGGGCGAGGTGCCATCAACAAAGGAGAATCCCCCACATTAAGCGAGGAGGCAGCCAACCAACAATGCCTAGTGTAAAGTGCTCGGTGACGGGGAAGCTTCCATCAGGTCTGCTACTTTATGACCCGTTGTTAAGAGGCTCTGAGTCCCCTGCTACAGACGTGTCCAGGAACGCTTGTTGAAATGAAAAAAAAAAAAAGCGTATCACGAGAAAGAGAAAGAAGAGTAAATAGAACCTTTATATTTCTTACGCTAAATCTTTTCAATTTCTGTTTTTATTAGATTTGTTATTTATCATATTATTCAGTTACCATATTATTCTGTCATTGCCTATTATAAATAACGGAATGTTGGGCTAGTGGAAAGAAGAAATAAATACAGCTAGAGATATTGTAAAAAAGGGGAAAGATGTTGTGATGTAAACAAAATTAGAAGAAATGCTGTTAAAATGTGGGCTACATTAAACAGGACACACAGCAAAAGGAAAACAAGTGTTTAACAATTAAAGCGTGGTATTCCGAAGTGTAAGACAGTAGGGGAGAGTCTAAACCTAGATGCAGAGACAATGTAAATAGAGATTTGTAGTGAACCAGGGGGAGGAAAGTGGATGAGAGGGCAGTGTGTTCAAGACTTGTTTTCTCAATTTGCAGCTCTGCTGACAAAGACGTGAAACAGCGTAAGCGTTTCTCTCAAAGGCAGTTTTATTAAGTTATGGTTATCATAACTTGATAAAGTCGTCTTTGAGAGAGACGCCGTAACATTGAAGGCATATGCTGTTTCATGTGTCGTTGTCTTGTTTACCAGTTGCCTCATCTACCTACAGTGTGTGTTACTCAAGCCAGAAAGAATGGTGTGTTAAAACTATCCCAGTGAGAAAAATACTAGGATAAATGTGATGCTCTTTCCACTTTCAAATATTTTAGCTTCAGTTGTGACTTGATAATGGTATACAAATGGCAGAAATGTTGCTTAAAATTTCGTCTCCGGTGTGTTAGTTATTTGTGAAGTGTTTCAGCAACGGTAATGTGACTTTCATATTTCGTTATAGTTTTAATGTAGCTAGGCGGCTAAAGATTTGGGTGAACAGAAGTGTACTTCCGTTCTCCAGGAACTGTATAACCCCTATGTGTTTAGCTCTTCCTCATTCCACCTTGGCTCTTTTTTCTCTATTTGAGAAGTTCTTTACATAGTTTCTAACAGTCTGGTTAGAGAGTGGACCGTCATTCTCGGACCGGTTCGAGCCTCCATCACTCCTTGTGAAGATTGACAGGTACCTCGTAGCGACGTGGTAGTACGTTCGACTCACAAGCGAAGTATCTAGATCGAATCTTGGACGCGAAGAAACGCATAGTCAAGTCACAAAATAACTGCTGCCCCTGTTACTCGGAAGTAAACAGTTACATAGAAAGTTTGTCGATTGTTGTGGGTCGCATCCAGGGGAAGTACAAATAAAGAGCTCCAATGAAAAAAAAAGGAATACAAGAATAGAATAGCACTGCAATTAGAACTGAATGCTATACAAGTATCACAATATAGGTTTAATTCTACTTAAAGGTGAAATTAGCACAAAATCAAAGTAATATGAAATATAGTACAGGGTAACAACACAATTAAACTCACATAGCTTAGATTTAAATGAGACTGTTAACAGGAAATTATTTCAGAACGTAATCAAATCTTTTAATGGATCAAACAAGTGGAGAGTAATACTACAAACCAGACGCAGACTTTATCATCATGACCACAATCAAGATTTTCAGGAAAATATTCCTAAAGAATGTATTAATGATATACTAGCTGAAAATTATTATGAATATCAGGTTTTCTTATGCTTCTCTTCAATGGTAAACTATATCATATTATTAACAGTGAAATATTTAATTGATTTTTCATTTCGTCTTGTTTAAAATATATTAACATGCTCTTGTATAAAACTAAGTCTGTCGTACAACATATAGATTAAATTATCTTAGCTTGGTTAATCAATATATCCTGTAGATATAATTTCATATATTTTAAAAATGTGCTTTACTTTTACTGTAATATAAATTTTGATTCTTATGATGGATGAACAGATATCCGAAACATTAATAAAGAAATCGGATATCCTTCAGAGATGATATTCGTCACAGTCTGGGTGCTGCTCTCTCTCTCTCTCTCTCTCTCTCTCTCTCTCTCTCTCTCTCTCTCTCACACACACACACACACACACAAACATACACACTTATACATACATTATATATATTGTATAAGAAATATAGTCAGATAGTGAGCGAGCAAAAGCATAAAAAAAACAGGAAATGGAATCGAGATGAAAGAAACAATTTACGCAAATCTGTTTTGATCAAACTTTTTTCTTCCTATTCAAGAAAAACTTGAACCACTGCCTTGTAACACAATTTATTATTAATATTTAAGAAAGAAACGCTAAACTCGTCTAAAATGTACCTCACAGTAGAGGGACTCACCACAAGACTCACACAAATTATCTTCACAGGGGAAACGCTAATCTAGGTAACCAGGGTTGAGAAGAGGACGTAGCTCCAATTCGTTGGATCAAAAGCCCTTCACCAGTATCAAGGTACCCTCCCTTGAAGAGAACATACATAAAAAAAAAAACACATCTGTACTTCCTCGACAACAACTAGGAGAGCTTCTTACGCCAAATTCAATTTTCCTTTCAGATTGAATCTCTAAGGGTAAGAGATCGCCTTAATTGACACCTATTGTCTTCCTACTCAGGCTGGAGCAAGATTTGTTAGGGGCTGATACTCTTGGAATTGATAGGGGTTGTGGCTCTTGGATTTGTGAGGGGTTGTAGCTCTTGTATTTGTCAGAGGTTGTGGCTCTTGTATTTGTCAGAGGTTGTGGCTCTTGTATTTGTCGGTGTGGTCTTGTATTTGTAGAGTGTGTTTGTCAAGTGGTTGTTCTTTTGTCATAGGGCAGTAGATTTGTAATTGTCGGTGGTCTTGCATTTAATAGGGGCAGTTGCTTAAGGAGTTGCAAGTGTTCTTTTTCAAGGTGCGTGATTATATATATATATAGGTAAAACTTGCGATTTTGGCTTAAATAGCAACGCTCTTCTTGCCGAATAAGGCAAGCGAAAATTTATGTATGCAATAATTTTGCAAAATTATTCTGAATCTAACGAGGAAAATATATTTCATTGTGCTTGTTTATTATTAAATTACTGTAAATTTATCTAAAATATATTTAGTTGGATTAGGCTAAATTAAATTGCGCTTGTTATAATAAGGTTAGGTAAGTTTTCTGAGGTTCTGGCTAATTGACCAATTTTACTATTCGGCACGACACACACACATGTATACACACACACAGACACACACACACACACACACACACACAGTATAAGAGACAACTAAACATGTCATTCCGTACACCGTCATATACTGCATCACTTCACAGCGTACTTTCAGTACGACATAAAACACCATCCCTACACATCACTTGACATTTCCAACTCCCTGAAGTGAAGTAAGTCAAGGGGAATTATGCATACAAATGACTCGTCGTGTATCCCCGGCTATAAAGCCAGCCGATTCGGTCTCCATTCCCAAGATTTTATGATATTAATAACCAGACGAGACGAAGTTTTGGGTTTGAAATGGCCTACCTAGATAGCTGATTCCAGAATCGGAATTGGGAATTGGAAATGGGAGTGGATGTGTGTTGTAATATCGTTGACGAGAGAGGAACGTGGCTTTGATGGCAGTGCTGGAAGTCGAGTATCTTTTTACATATGTTTCGTTTCATTGACGTGACCAGGGTTCGAACCCATGATTTAACATCTAAGAAAACGCCAGAGATTTGAAATTATAAAAAAAAAATTGCGCTCAACTACTAGAACAGAGGCGATATCTGAAAAATTATAGGCCTAAATAAGGATTTAAAAATATTTTTTTTTTGTAATAAGGAGGCATACCATTGTTAGGGCAAGGTGTGCTGCCATGGTGGATGCCAGCTGAGATCTAAAAAAGAAATGAGAAAAAATTAACGCTGCCCTGAAATGCGTGATGCCAAAAATTATAGAAAGAGAAGCTTCACTATTCAAAATATTCCCTATATTTACGGTATTTTAGGCAATTAATATGTAACTTATTCTGAAGCTTTTGGTTCTGAATTTATAATATAGAGAAAATATTTGGGAAAACTGCTAAATTAAAGTTAGTCAGGAGTTAAAGATCATGTGACCCCTAAATTATATTATTGGAATGTCTTTTTAACTAAACGCCCACAAAAATATATTTCCACAAAATTAATTCCCCAAAACACAAACTGCATTCGAACTAGACGTCTTCGGGAAGTTTTTTTTTTTTTTTTGTAAACAAATGGCGATTTATCCCTAACAGGAAAAACGTTCAAAGAAGTAAAAAAAATTCCAATTTTCATAAAATCAGGAAACTTGTGAAAATGTGATGCTGATATCTCCACTCAGATGTTGAGCGCCAAATAGTCAATATCTATTATTTTTTTCGTTTACTATCATCTGAAAGTATAAGGAATGTCCTTTGAGTTTAAGTGTCTTACGGGAGGGCGTTTCTTAGAACATTCATTACATTCAATACTATGTAGCGATTCAGTTCACCTGATGAAATACAAAGTCTCTGCTTTAAAATCAACCTAAATTTACAAACCACGCGGCAAGTGAGTCGTAAAACTTCTAGGCATTGAATTTTTTTCTGGGAGCCTTTTTTTTTCTTAAATGGGCAACTGTAGTTTTCTTTGACACTGCAATGTAATGGTCTTGTCCTTTAATGTCCTTCCGTTTATTAAATGTAATGACAATGCATTATTATAGCCTCTGAACATTTTGCATAATTCAGAGTCATAAATGTTTGGTGTAAATTTGAAGTACTACTAGTATTCAGTGAACTTTTTTTTTTTTAGGAATTTCGACTGATTTATAATTTCAAACTACTGCATCCCAGAGCCTGGAAGGTCAGTAAGAAGAGTCCCTTTCACTTAGAAATGTCTCATCTGTCAGAAATGCAGTAAAGTTGATGTGCGGCATTAACTTCAGGGATGACAGATATCTCGATGCCATTGATAGAGTTTAGTCACCAAGTCTGGAGTTAGAAAAAGTAATGAACGTGTAAAGCGTCTCAAAAAAAAAAAAAAAAAAAAGTTTGCTGATGCTGAAAAATCGGTATATTTTATCAGGAGAAATATCCGATTGACACTAAACTCACTTGCAAATTTCAGAGGAAGTGCTTAGTGAAGTGTAAAAGGATTCAGTTCTTTCGTATCGTCTTGCTGGAACATCAGAAATTGCCTACCTGGGACAAAACATTCGATTCATTTGCTCAAGTCTGCTTTAGTGAAGTTATGAGAGAACTTGAAACGAAACATTAGACCGGTAATATATTTTACGTCAGAATTGCTCGGAATCGAAACTGAACTGATAATTGTTCACGGTATTGTTTCTGCGACTAACAATTCCTGAAATGAGATAAAAAAAACATTTAGAAATTAACCTAGGGGTGTATTTTGAAGAGAAGTTAGAATTTGTGGCAGGTAAAAATGAAGAAATAATAGTTATTTTATTTTTCCTTGGGTCTCAAACTGTACTGGGCAATTTAATGAATGCATATGAAACAACGATGCAAAAAGAAACTGAGAATATGCTGTTCAAGGCATTTTCTGTTGCAGATGACAACTGAGTTTACATAAGTCAAATTACCATTTGAGCAGTTGGTAAATAGATCACACAAGGAATAGATACAAGGAATGCTGAATATATTGTACTACATTCACTGTTCCTGTTAAGATGTTTAAAAAAATAAATAAAACCACCATGACCCAGAACACGTTGAGCGAATTTATAACCTAGCACAGGACTTGTTTCATCAAAGGGCGGAACATTGACCCCTAAATATATTGTTCTTGGCATTTCAGTGCACCGTGCAACTGGAAACAATGTCCATATTGAACTTTTACATGCTGTTGAGCATTGTGCTAATCATGAACGTGTTCAAAGGATTAAAAGCAAATGGCAAATTGAAATATCTTGAAATAGAGAAAATGATATTTGACACCAGAGATTTTGTGCAATTTGCTGAGAATAAAATGAAACTCTAGATGGCAAAGGTCATATTAATGCAACACAGGTTCTCGAATTTCAGAATACCAAGAGTGATGTGATTAATGTTAGTAAAGACATTACAATAAGAAAGGATATATCTATTGCCACATCCTTTCCATCCGATTTCCATGTTGAACATAAGAACATAAGAAAGAAGGAACACTGCAGTAGACCTACTGGCCCATGCGAGGCAAAGGGCCCCCCCAACCGGGGCCAAGGGCCCAAATTTCCCCGGGACCCCCCAAGGCCAGGTTTTAAAGGTTTTTCATTCACTTAAGGAAGGGGGCACAGCATCTGACCTAGTAGCACAAGCTAGTCAGTACCAACTCACACCCACCCACACCTACTCATGTAAATTTTTCTAACCTATTTTTTAAAACCTTTCACAACGTCCCAGCCCCTATGACGGTACTCGGGGGTTTTTTCCCCTCATCCATAACCCCTATTCCCAAAACCCTGCTTTTTTCCCATATCCCCTTTCCCGAATCTGAACTTTTCCAACTTGAAACCATTGCTGCAGTCCCTGTCTTGGCTGGAAATTTTCAGCCCTATTTACATCCCCTTTATTTATTCGTTTTCCATTTATACACCTCAATCATATCCCCCTAATTCTACCCTTTCTAAAAGTCAGATTCAGGGCCCTCAGTCTATCCTTTTATAGGGAAGATTTCTGATACATGGGGGGTCCTTTTTTTTATCCTTTGTACGTTTTCCCCGTGCATTTATATCCCTTTTTGTAATACAGTGACCCGAACTGTAAACATAATCTAAATGAGGCCTAAAAAGATATATGAAATTGAAGAATAAAGAGGACTTCTATTATTTTTACTTCTTGATATGAACCAA
>WNWK01019637.1:0-37375 GCA_009830355.1 Cherax destructor
CCCGGCTCGGTCTGAGACCGGGCCAAAAGGTGTTCTGAAAAATATTGTTAGTGCCATTTTTTAAAAATATGGGGAAAGATAACTCTTAACTTGAACAATAAAAATAAACTCTGAGCGTTAAGTCTCATATCTGTGTCTGGGAAAAAGTCTTATTTTGGGAAAGTTTTTTAACTCAGTGTGGAAAAATTTTTGTCTGCTGAAAAAACTAAGATTGCTTTGACAACTAATACATAAATAAGCTTAATTCTTAAAAAATCTTACGTTCGAAAAGTATTACCTTTAATTTTTTTTGAATTTTTTGGAAAAGCCTGCTTTTATATGCTTCCACGGTATTTATTTTTTTATGATAAACTCAGGGGAGCGGTGGTCCAAACCCCTAGTCCGGGGTTTCCCCAACTCATCCATTATTAACCCCCTCGGCTTGATGTATTTCTTTTCCCCCTTACTTCCATAAAAAAAAATTATCGCCATCTAAAGGGGACAGAAAAAAAAGGGTTTCAGAAAAATAAATTATTGGGCTTGCAAAAAAATAGCACACAAATATTTATTTGCCATGTAATTTTTCCCCCAAGGGGAAAATTTACCCGGGTTCTTATCACTGCCTTAGTCCATTTCATATATACTTTTTAATTTAAAATTTCTCGATTTGCGATGTTTATTCTAGGTTAAGTTAGGTTGTATTGTCGTCTGAAAAAAAAAATTTAAATTACAATATACCAAAACCCAACGAATGCAGTTTTAAAACGTGGATTTTTTATTTTTAAATAATATTAGGCGTTAAACCCGTGTGAATGTGTGGGGGGGTCGATCCTCCGTCTGCTGAGCTGGAGTTATAAGTGAGTACATATAAAACCTTATGTCTTTTAAGAGATAAAGCCACGCCAGGTGAAAAAAAGGTAGTAAATGATTCATTCCAGAGTCACACTCCTCGTCCGACTAGGAGGATAGCACTCACTCCCAAATCCCCAAAACTCAAAAACTCTCCCCTTTTTCCAACACACTACCTATATATCATGAAAAAAACCCTACCTCGGGCGGGGATAGAACCCGCCCCAAAAGTCATGGCTTTGTGTCAATTAAAACTCTTTAGAAATTTAAAAAAAAAAAAAAAACATAAAACAAAAAAAATGAAATGCATCTCTGGCTTACCAGGATCATTAAAAGGGAAACTTTAAAAAAACATTGTGCAGTTCCCCCCTTGAAGGGCAAAGATCCCCCATCCTCAAAAATCACACAGACCTTTGCCCTGGGACGCCATGAACTGAAAATACAAGAGGGTAAAAGTGCGGAAATATACATCCTTCCCCGCTGTATTCACAAATAAAAATTACGATGTATTTTTCAAAATGATCTGCAGTATCTGGATAAAGTTTTCATCTACATTTCCATGAATATTGTGATTTTATCCATGGGACGATAAACTCTCCATAGAAATTTTCCAAAATAAACGTTATTTTAAAATTTGAAGCATGTTTTTAAAGTATGCAACATTCCCGGTAAAATTTCTCTTACACAGCAGTGTGTAAATATTTACCTTTATTACTGGACAAAACCCCCTAGTCACATATTTTTAAGATCTTTCCCAAACTAATATTTCCCATAAAAACAGCGAATGTACAGATTAATCTACATAGATGTTTTTTGAAAAAGAATTACAAAATTTGCCGAGTTTCAACAGAAATTAAACCCATGGAATATAAAATTTTAAAAATTTGCAGCAACAGTGCAACACAAAAATTTGCATGAGAGTGGGGGGTTTGAAACCCAGGACGCCACACTTGCTTTAAAATTTTTTGAAAATTTTAAAGTCAAGGTTCTGCTTTAACACACACACACACACAAAAATATATATATATATATATATATATATATATAATATATATATATATATATATATATATACAAAAAAAAAAACATGCGATAGAGAAACGAAAAAAGGCAGACAAATAAGAAACGCAGAAGAAACAAACAGCGAACATTAAAACAAAACCCAAACAAACAATCATGCTATGACCTTAGAATGTTATAAGAAAATACTGAAATGAAAATAAAGGGTATTCCCGTGAAGCAAAAAACAAAAGCGAAAAGAGGAAGTAACGAAAGGCAAAAAACTTTTTTTGAGACAAAGGGGTTTTTTAAAAAAGCTTTTGGGGGCAACGTTTTCTCTGTGTTGATCTTTATTGTAACTAGATAAAGCTCTACATGGGGCCAAACTTTATCCTAATAAAAACTGGTTCTGAATGTTGTGTGTTTCCCCATTTTTAACTGGGCTAAAATATAAAATTTTTAAAACCAATAATGTAAACACTGCTTATGATATACGAGTGGGCTCTATGCAGAACAAATCAGCCGACCTACCTCGAAATATAAAAAAATAACCAGAAAATCTCTATAACAAAGGTGTTTAAATGTGTTTTCATGTATAAAATTTTTATAAAATTTCCGACAATGGTTTAAAAATGGACACCCGAGCACCTCACGAAAAAAGGAAGTTTCCCTCTCCCGGGGCTTGATCAACAAAAAAAGGTACAGTAGAGGAAAAAAGGGACACCGTCTATTTGTTGGTAAAACATTTCAAGTTGGGTATCTTTCTGTTGCAACGTTTCGCCTACACTGTAGGCTTCTTTGGTCAAAATCAGGGGAATAAAGTTGGAAACAGCAGGAGTAATGGTGAGGTAAATATAATAAGATCAGTCCCTCACCGGGGATTTTTTTAGGTCATGCGCTGCATTTGCTCCTGTTTTTTTGACAAAAAAAAAGAATTCTCCTTACAGGCTACAATATTAGGCATCCATTTCTTTTCTTAAGATCATTGTAAATAAAAGATCGGGAAAAAATAAAACGTACTTAAAAAGGCATTATGTTTACAGAGAAGTTTTTATTTCCACTTAAGTGATCAATATTTGGGGTATACCTGGAGAGGGATACCCCAGGTATCCCCAGGGGATGAACCCCCCGCGGCCTGTCTGTGACCAGGCCTCGAAGGTCTGAACTTTCTTCAATAAAGGTGTCCTAAGTTAATGCATTTATACTCATTTTTCCCCCCCAAGTTGTCGCAGGTTTCGCCTTTTTATTGCGATGTTTCGTGCAGACTGGACCTTATCCAAGATAAAAACGATTGATTTTAATCAATTCTTTTCAGGAGTTGACGAGACATGGACTTGAAATCGCCCCCTCAGTGATGGAAATCACAGGTTTAAGGGGCATTTGTTTTTTTTTTTAGAAAAAAATAAACGGTGCAACCTGTGGGCCATTAAGCTCAAATGATGATGGAGGCTCGATCCTCCGTGCTCTCAAAGCCAGGCATCCCCCATGGAAACAGTGATAATCATATTGGAAAGCCTCCAGCGTTTACGTGCATTTCAAGGAGTGCCGCTGCATTGCTTTCTAAGACTCTTGATCCAAGGGAATTATGCTAGCCCCGCTTCCAAGTCAACATAATTATTTTCCCCCTATCCCAATTTAGTAATTCCCAAGAGTAATATTCCAAAATTACTTTGAATGTAATTTTTAAGAGTTAATTCTTCGTGTATCGTAGAGGACAATTAGCTGGAGGCTCGATACTCAGTCTGTTTACTGACAGAATGTATTACTACCATTAAGTATTCACAACGCTGGATAATTCAGTTGTCTGATTTTATTGAATAAGATTTTATTAGACTTAAAAAAATCTTAATTTTCAGAAAAATGTTATTTAATAAAGTCTGACGACCTCCAACCTTGGGAAGAGTCAGCTGACAGTCAGCTGGCAGTCTTTTCATGCCCTTCTAACCCTACACAGCACTATCAACAAAGTCATTTTGTTTTCCTGTCACAGCACTGTCAGGACAGCTGACAATCGACCCATGCCTTCTAGCCCTACACAGCAATGTCAGCACAGCTGACAATCCTCCATCATCCTGAGATAAATCTTATACAACAGTGTCCAAACTGATTCACCTCATGCCTCCCAGCCACTTTCAACATTTTATAAATATCAAACAACATTTCAACATTTTACAAATGGCATACGACAAGTTGATGAGCAAGACATACCAACACTAGATATCTTGATTGAGAGAACGTTTCGCCCGAGCTGAAGCTCATCAGTCGAATACAGAGATTAAATACAATCCTGGACTTGCGCATTTCCTTCGGGCAGAAACAAGGCTAGCTCAGGTGTTATTAGTGAAGGCGATGAGGCAACGAGGTTGGAACAGATGACTTGTCACCTGATTTGAAGACAATCCAGGGGCCCCACCCGATGGTGAAGACAATCCATGGCCCACCTGATAGTGAAGACAATCCACGGAGCGTCCACCGATAGTGAAGACAATCCATGGAGCGTCCACCTGATAGTGAAGACAATCCAGGGATTGTTGGTGATCTGGAGAGTTCCTGGGAAAAAATCAGTTCTCATCTGCTGGTCTGAGGCTGAGAAAAAATCTGTCTCATCTGCTGGTCGGAGAGAGGCTGGGAAAAAATCTGCTCTCATCTGCTGGCAGACACTGAGTGATGGGTTCAATTTGTGGGCCAGCCTCAAGCACTCAGCAGCTTCAAGCACTCAGCAGCAAGGCAGGGTATGTGAGGGGAAAGGGTTTTTGAAGGCACAAGTAGGAAGAGCAATTGGTGTCTCTTGGGGTTTACTGAAACCCCATTTATATTATGTTTTCTTTGTGTGTGTGTGTGTGTGTGTGTGTGTGTGTGTGTGTGTGTGTGTGTGTGTGTGTGTGTGTGTGTGTCTCAGACTCGATAATTATAACGATAACGATAATAATTATAATGACAGATATAATAGGCATAACGATGATAGTAAAGACAATAACTATAATGATAACGATAACTATGTTACCGATAACCTTGACAACGATTACTATGTTACCGATAACCTTGACAACGATTACTATGTTACCGATAACCTTGACAACGATTATATGTTACCGATAACCTGAAAACGATTACTATTTACCGATAACCTTGACAACGATTCTATTTCCGATAACCTTGCAACGATTACTATGTTACCGAAAACCCTTTGAAAACGATTACTATGTTACCGATAACGCCGAAACGATTACTATTTTACCGATAACCTTGACAACGATTACTATGTTACCGATAACTTGACAACGATTACTATGTTACCGAAAACCCTTGACAACGTTACTATGTTACCGATAACCTTGACAACGATTACTATGTTACCGATAACCTTGAAAACATTTTTGAGCTTAAAGCTTGATTTGACCTGAGCGTCGGTAGGTGGGGAAGGAAGGAGGATGGGTAAGGATGAAATTGGGAAATAGGTGGGGGAGGTTAGGGTTGTAAGGTAAGTGGCCTATCCACTTTGCGTAACATAATAAGTGTGTTTTATGTGGTTTACATAAGTAAATTTTAAGGGAGGATATGCCTTTATCCCATCAGCCCACGCAGGTATACTGTTGTATCACAGCATGTTCTGAGTTGGAAAAGCATATTAATTTAGTAAACTTTTTTTTCAGGCAAGGCTGCTGCAACGGTGGTAGTTGCTGGGTATTGTTGTTGATGGGGGACCCCGGAGCTTTTCAGCGGTTACTTTTGCAACAGGTGGTAGTTGCGGGGCATGTTTTGTTGGTGGCTGGGAGCTGATCAAGCTGTTTCTGGGTGGTGTCCTAATAGGAAGTTCGTAGGTTTACAATGTTGGTTGTAGGATGTAGTTTGAAACGGTAGGTCACCCATAATGGGGAGTATTTATTATGGTGTTGAACATAGACTGGGTCTGGTGGTATCCACTCATCTGGTTCGACGGGGAGATCACTTGGGATTCTTGGTCTTGGGTAGTTGTCGTTGTGAATGTAGCGCCAACTCTTTGTTGTAGAGTCATTCTTTGGGTGGGTGGGGGGTGTGGTAATGACATGTCGGTTGTGTTTACTGGTTGGGGGGTTTTTTTCTAATATAGTTCTTCATGCCCAAAAGCTGTCGTTTCCTTTTATCTATCCTTACATTGATTGCAGTGATTTCTTGTTGTACATGTAGGTCTTCATCTTATTCTGCCCCCAATCTGGTTTTAAAAAAGGGAAGCTTTGTTCTGGCTGTTAATCCAGCCTGTTGGTTTTGGTTGTTAGTGCGGGGGCGGGTTTCCAACGGGGTTGATCATCATCTTGTATAGGTGCTTCTTGATGGGGGGGCTTTTGAATCTGAAGAGGGGGCTGGGGCGGGCTTTAGCTGGGTTTAAACTTTTGAATGTGAAATGGATTTAATTTGTCGATCTCATATCCCAGGATTTTGTTTGGTTTTTGATTTCACACTTTACCTCTTATGGAATACCACCTTTGTCTTCTATGGTTGAGGGGAGACAGCCAATGGTGCTGATGAGGACTTTCTCTGGGTTAGTTGTGATTCTCCACTTTTTTCCCAGTTAGCTGTTCTTCGTAGTTCCTCATTCTCTTTGCTATTACTCTCCTTATTTTGTGGCACCTGTTATGGGGCGGATGACAAACATGGATTCGTCGTCTGCAAATTGGGTGATGATTGTGTCGTTATGTTCGGGTTTGCGGGAGGTCATTTACGTAGATATTGAAGAGTATGGGGCTAAGGCATGAGCCTTGTGGAACGCCAGCTGTTGGGGTGAAGGGGCGGGTTTTGCCATTGGTTGGGGATAATGTTTCCTGTTGGAAATTGAACATGACCCAAAAAGGCATTTGTGGTCTGGAGATCCAAGTTTGAATTGCCATCATGAATTTCAAATTTTTGGAACGTCCCTTTTGAAATTGGGCCGGGTTTCCCTTGTTCCTCAGGCTGCACCCATCTAGTGATTTTGTGTGTTTTTCCCGGTGGGCCCAAACCAAATGCTTTTCAGAAAAGAGGGATTAAATTCCAGTAGTATTCGTCTTTTGAAATGATTTTTCAAGACTTTCCCGGTTCAAAGGGGGAAAGGGTCTTGTTTTCGGGGTTTACAGTCTCTATTGGGTTTTTTATAAAGAATTTTATTGTTTTAAATGATGCAAAGGGGCCCAGACCCAGGATACATTCAAATTTTTTAGGGTCATTTCAATTCGGGGTGGTATTTTATCTTTTTTAGATCCGAGGGCCTGGGGCCTTATTCTTTCCCCTAGGGCGGGTCATTTTTCGGGGTGATTGGCCTTTGAGAGGTGCTCGGGTTAAAAGAAATTATCAATTTTTGGTATTTTGGGAAGTCCCCCCGTTTTTCCCCATTTCCCCGGTAGTGGTTTTTGTAAACTTCGCCTTGTGAGAAAATTTTTTTCCCCCCCCTCATAAAATAAACACCCTGGGGTCCTCGAGAAAGGTGGTCATCCTCGCCTTCATTAGTAAGATGGTGGGGAGATGAGGGGGTGAGTTTCCCCCCCATGTCTGGGATTTGCTCCAAAATGTTCTGGTTGGCCTTATAGGTTAGCTTAAACCGGGATTTCAAGGCCCCTTTTTTCGGGGTGATTAGGTTTTAATTCCCTCTCTTTTTGGAGTACATCGCGGGTGGGCTGGCCTGAGTGGAGTGTCTTCGCATTCAGCGGAAATTGTTCATGCTGTCTTTTATTTCCTGGTTGGTTTGTACTGTTGGTAGACCCTGGGGTGGTTAGTTGGCAGCATGCGTCAGTGGCCTCTGATTTTTCTGCGGGGGAGGTGATCCCTCGTCTTTGCGGTGGGGGGTTGGTTGTCAAGGAATGTCGGGGCGTTCGCTGGTAGTCCCTGAAGGGGTCAAACCCCAGTGTTTTCAGGTTGGGTTTTGGGGGATGGGTGTGCGGAATGGGGTGGATTGTATTTAATTATGACAGGGATATGGTCAGGGACGTCCCCCCCGGGGACCCCCCTCGTGGAACAGGTCCCAGCCCCTGTTGGTGAGACACGTCAGGTGTCCCAGGGGGGGGGCCCCAAATCGTTTTAAAAGAAGGGGCCCCGGGAATGATAGATTTCTTGCAGCCATTAGGTTGAAGAGTTTTTTCCCCTTTGGTCACCTTGGGGGAGGCTGCCCCCGTTAAAAGAGCGGGATGGGGGGTTAAACCCCCTGCGAGGACTGGGGGACATTCCATGAGTAACCTGTGGGGGATAGACTTATGTACGGCTGTCGGGGGGAAAGAGCCTTTTCCCCACAAAGCCGGCCATAAAAAGGTCATGTTCTATTGCTAGGACGGTGTCCTCATCGGCATGAATGTTGGGGAATTCCCCCCCGTTTGGGGATAGCACTCCCTATAAGGCCCTCTGGATTTTTCAAGTGTTGAGTAACCAGGGAGTTTTATGTGTTGGCAGGTCTGGCTGCTGTTTCTTGAGGAGGATAATGTCTGGTTGTGGGTGCATAATTCTGTTAAAGTGGTATCGGTTATTGAAAAGTTTTGGGATGTTGATTTGTAGAATTGGTCCCCATTATTTTCCTGTTTATGTGTGTTGCTGCGGGCAGGGGGAGGGGGGTTTTTCGGTGCAGCTCCGGGGGGGTTGGTTGGCTTGTTGTGGGGGTTATGGGGGAAAAGAAGGTGGAGCCCTGGGGTTTTCCTGTGAGAAATTAAGTCCTCATCGGCACTGTTAGTGGGGAACATCGGTGGTGTTGAATCTGACTCACCCCGTGTCGGCCCCGTCAATTCAGCCCCCCTAGGCTTGCTGGGCTCCTGGGCCCGCCCTGGGTAGAGATGGGGGAATTTTGGTGTTGTGGGAGGTGGACTAGGTCATCTAGCCCGGGGGAGCTGCTCTTCAGCTGTCTCGCATGGAGTACCTGGGAGCCTGGTAGGTCGTTTGGTCAGCCTCAATGGCGGTGGGTTCAACCTGTGTGGTGGGGTGGTCAGCCTCGATGGCGGAAGATTGTGCAACGCTTGTGTAGCAGGTGTCGGGATCGTGCTTCCCAGGGGGGGGGTTGATTGGGCGGGGGCCAGGGTTTTGGGGGGACTCAATTGAGAGAGCAGTATGGCGGGTAATTTTGGCGGGGGGAGCCATTAGTTTCAAAAAGGCATTAAAAAGGTGCCGAGGGGTACCCCTTGGCCAGGCCCTTTTGCTAACAGAAAAAAGGCAGTGCTCTTCTTCTCCTCTTGGATGGGACCGGGGGGAATAGGGTAGAAAGGTGTCCCTGGGCCTGGGTGGGGGGGAGGGGGGGGGGTGAGGGGGGGGTTGGAGGGTCGGGTTTCCCGGCGTTGGTGGCTGGAGGAGCAGTGGGGGGAGGCCAGGTTTGGGGGGCTGGGAAAGGCCCCGGGGACACATTGGGAGGTGACTGAACAGTGGCCCGTTGGCCGGGGGTTGTTTTTCCCGCGCTAGGATTTTCTGAACTTCAGCCTTCCTGACAGGGCAGCCCGGATGACCGAATTTCGATTTTTATTTGGGGATGATCCCTGTAGTTATTTAAAAAGGGGGTTTAGATAATATTTTAAAAAAAATTTTGGCATTCATCCCTTATGACTTTTAAGGGGGGGCCCCCAAGATAGCCTACCCTCGAGGGGGGAGGGGGGCCCCAAAGGGAAAGATCGCCCGGTTTTAAAAAACACACGGCTACCGGATGGTCAAAATCCCCTTTTTTAAACCCCAAAAAAGGGGAAGTTGCCAAAAAATAAGATGACAGGAAATCAGAAGGACAGCAGTGTGGGAGAGTGTTCTGTGGATAGGCCAGTGTATGGTTTGGGTGATGGGTGGGGATGGTTGGGGTGGGGTAAGGGGGGGGGGTGGTGGGGGGGGGGGAAAAAACAGGCTAGTCACCGCCTTACCCTCTTGAAGGGATGGGGCTAAGGACAGCAAGCATTTTTTTCCCCTAACTCAGGATAACTCGGGAAAAACCCAAGAAATGTCTTAGGCCACAGTGCATGGTGGGGCGAATCCCCTCCGGAGTCCTTTTGATTAAACTCGTCCAATGGGGGCCCCCTCGGGCGGGGTATTTCGTCTCTCGGTGTTAAAAGACGTCCCCCCGGGTCGCCGCCCGGGCAAGAATCCCCGCCGAGCCCCGCCAGTGCCGGGCGAGAGGGCCCTCCTCACTGGGGGAAAGGGTTGCACTCACTCAAGTTCAAGTTGGGGTGGTAAGACCCGTTTGGGGGAAGGGGGGGGTACAGAGGAAGAGTAGTTGGGGGAGAGGAAGAATGATTAGTAGGAAAATAGTACCAGGGCTTGCCCCAGGCTAGGGAAGTGTTCGGGGAAATTTCTTTTTTTTTTTGATTTGGGAACGGCAGGGGGGTTCTGTGGTAGGGGGGTGGGCAAACACATCCCGAAAAGGGACAAGGGCTACTCGTTAGTTATCAAAGAACTTAAAAACAAAAATTTAAAAAAAAAATTAAAACAAGTTAAAAAAAAAAATTAAAAAAAAAATTAAAATAAAGGTTACAAAGGACATTTTTTAAGGTCCCCCCCTTTAAAACGGGGGTCATATTTACACTGTGGGCTATTGATAGTGTATGGGGGTTTGGGGCTTTGGGTCTAGGACGAGAATAAATTATGTGGTTGTTGGGTTTTTTATAATGTCGTCTTTTGTGGTCCAATGGTCATGTCTTTTAAGTCTGTCTATTTGTTTGTCGCTAGTGTCTTCCAGCAAATTCAAGGCCGGAGTGTTCCCCCATGTGAAGGGGTTACTAGTAAGGAAGTCATCCCCCCTTATTTCACCCCCCCGGGGGGGCTTTTTTCTGGATCTCTGTAGCTTGGGTTTATTGGTTTTATAAAGAGGGCTAAAGGGGAATAGGTTGAAGTGGTCTAATGAGAGTTTTATAGGGTGAACTTGGTGGAGGGAAAATTTTGTTTTTATAACCCTTGGGGGGCTTTTTTAGGCATAGCATGTTTGGTTATAGGGGTAGGTGAAGTCTAAGTCGATGGTCAAGGGTAACTCCTAGAACTGAGGTTTTAATGGTCCGGGGGAAAAGGGGGGTCGTGTTTTTCTTTTTTTTCTATCCCCGGGGGGGGTTTTTTTTCTGTAGTTAAAGAGGGGTTTTTTTAGATTTTTTAGCATTTGTTTTTTTTCTCCACTTCTGTTCCCGGGAGGGTATTTTGTCTACTTCGTCTTGTGTTCTTTTTCTGGTGATTTTTTTTTTGATGGGTGATAAATTGGGTAAAGTTTAATAGAATTTTTGGGGTCAACGTGCATTGGTGTTGGAATTCAGGTGTATGTATGTATAGTGTGGGGGGGGGGGAGATCCCTTGTGGGACTCCCGCCGTAGGGGGAAAAACTGAATGGCAGCCTTGGGGAAAAAGATTCCATTGTTCTGCCGTCTAGGAAATTTCACAGGAGTTTTTTTAGGGTTTTCGGGGGTTGAAGTTAGTGCAAAGTTTTTTCTTAAAGGGGCCCCCGTGCCATACTGTGTCAAAACTTTTTTTTTCATCTTTTTTTTTCTAAGGCTGCCTTTTTTTTTTTCTTTGTGTTGATGTAAATGTAGTTCAGTATGATGTTTAAGGCATCTTGGGTGGATCGTCTGGCCTGAATCCAAACTGTCCTTCGGGGGGGAGTTGTGTTCGAGGTGTCTCCTTTATCTTTTGTTGATAGTCTTTCAAGGTTAAAGAACAAAAAAAAAGAAAGGAGGAACACTGAGCAGGCCTGTTGGCCCATTCTAGGCAGGTCCTTCACATTCCATCCCACTAAAGAATTTTTTTCAACCTAATTTTCAATGCTATCCAAGAAATAAGCTTTGATAATTTTATTTACTCAGGGAAATTTCCCCACCAAATAAACCCCCTTTCACTCATGAATTTATCCAACCAAATTTTAAAAACTACCCAAGGTCCTGCTTCAATAACACTACTAGGCAGACTGTTCCACTCATCAACTACCCTATTTCCAAACCAATACTTTCCTAATCCTTTCTAAATTAAACTTATCTAACTTGAATCCATTATTGCGGGTTTTCTCTGGAGATACCCTCAAGACCTTATTTATATCCCCTTTGTTAATATCCCCTTTTCCACTTGTATACCTCGATCATGTCTCCCCTCATTCTACGTCTTACAAGTGAATGTAATTTAAGGGTCTTCAATCTTTCTTCGTAAGGAAGATTTCTAATGCTATGTATTAATTTAGTCATTCTACGCTGAATGTTTTCTAACGAATTTATGTCCATTCTGTAATATGGAGACCAGAACTGAGCTGCGTAATCTAGGTGAGGCCTTACTAATGATGTATAAGCTGTAATATAACCTCTGGACTTCTGTTGCTAACACTTCTTGATATAAATCCCAGTAATCTATTTGCCTTATTACGTACGCTTAGGCATTCTGTCTTGGTTTAAGGTTGCTGCTTACCATCACCCCAAGTCCTTCTCGCAATCTGTATGGCTAAGTTCTACGTTATTTTAAATTATAAGTGCTTGGGTTATGGACACTCCCGAGCTTTAGAACTTGCATTTATCTACATTGAACTGCATCTGCCATTTTTCTGACCAGGAATTGAGTTTGTCTAAATCCTCCTGTAGTTCACTGACATCTACGTCTGAATCGATTATCCTACCTATCTTCGTGTCATCAGCGAATTTGCTCATATCACTAGAAATTCCCTCGTCAAGGTCATTTATATATATTATAAACAACAACGGGCCCAAAACCGATCCCTGAGGAACGCCACTTGTTACAGATCCCCCCTCCGATTTAACCCCATTTATGCACACCCCCTGCTTCCTATTGGTGAGCCATGACTCGATCCATGACAACACTTTTCCCCCAATGCCATGAGCAGCCACTTTCTTTAACAGTCTCTGATGTGGTACTCTATCAAAAGCCTTACTAAAATCCAAATAAACAATATCAATTCTTTATCAATTTTCAACTGCCTCAAAGCCTTACTGAAAAAGTTAATAAATTAGTTAGGCAGGAACGGCCCCTGGTGAATCCATGCTGAGTATCATTAATCAAATTATGCCTATCGAGATGGCTTCTTATGTTATCAGCTATAATCGACTCTAGTAATTTGCCTACAATTGATGTTAGACTTATTGGGCGGTAATTTGATGGTAACGACTTGTCCCCTGCTTTAAAAATAGGGGAAATTTCATTAGCCATCTTCCACGTATCCCGGGACTACACCTGTTTGAAGAGATAGGTTAAAAATGTTAGTTAAGGGTTCACAGAGTTCTATTTTGCATTCCCCTTAAGAACCCTTGAAAAAAGTCATCAGGGCCTGCGATTTTTTTTGCTTCAAACGGTCTATCTGTTTGATAACCATTTCGCTAGTGACTGTGATATACATAATTTATCTTCTTCAGGCCCACTAAAATACCTAATTCTTGGGATATTATTAACATAAAACTCTTATGCAATGAGAGATAAACAGGTGATACACAATGTGCAAAAACCACTGGGAAAAAAAAAGCAAA
Source organism: Cherax destructor (assembly GCA_009830355.1). NCBI lineage: Eukaryota > Metazoa > Arthropoda > Malacostraca > Decapoda > Parastacidae > Cherax > Cherax destructor. The sequence continues at coordinate 13,227 of WNWK01019637.1, forward strand.
ATTAAAAGTTTTCGTGATTTCTCTATGATCAGGTCCTTGATAAGGAAAAAAAAAAAGCCTTGGGGAAATTTACTATTTTTTTTGAATTTGTTTTGACCCTTTTTTATTCTTGACTTTGGTTCTTTCCATTATCCAAAAGATTTTTTGGGAGGGGGAATTTTTTTAAAGTTATCGAGAAAAACATAAAAAAGCTCGATAAAAAATGAAATTGATACGGATGAGAGAGAAGGGGAAGGTGGAGAACTCTTACCTTGGGCTCAAGGAATTGTAAAAAGGGGGGAGGGGGGAGTGATAGGTGAGGGTAAGAGGTTGGTGAGGGGGGTGGTAGAAGACAGTAAGAGGCATCAGAGTAGCATGAGAAAGAGCAGAGTGGTAACACTCTGATACAAAATTTCAGCTAGAGACTAATGCTTCAAGTGCAGAGGGAGATTAGCTGCACTGATGAGGGGACTTCCCCCGAGGGGGCCCTCCGGGGGCCCCCCCGAGTGCAGCTCCTCCAGGGGCAGCCCCCTCCAGGGGCAGCTTCCCTCCGAGGCAGCTCCCCCCGAGGTGAGCTTCCCTCCGAGGTGCAGCTTCCCCCCAGGGCAGCCCCTCCGAGGGGCAGCCCCCCCCAGTGCAGCTTCCCTCCGAGGTGAAGCCCTCCAGGAGCCCCCCCCGAGGGGCAGCAACTTTGAGGTAGAGGAAAATGTTCCCAGATGTGTAAACAGTATTTCCCGTAATTTTTACAACGTTTCACCCACAAGAGAGTCAACCAAATACTTGATAAGGGTTTATGTAGGTGAAACATTCACCATAATCGTCTCCTTTTGTTACGACGCAAGATTGAAACCCATAATCATCTGGAAATACAGAAATTTCGCCCCAGATGTCAAAAAAGACACAAAAAACAGCACAACAACCCCCTGTCATTCACATATTTACCAAACACAATCTTCCCAAAGCCCCTCACTGAATTATAATTCAAAGAAACAAAACCCTGCTGAAGGCTCGATCATCTGTCTACGTTTCGCCCACTCAGCGGGCTTTACTTACAAACAATGTGTAAACCTAGTCAATAAAGGATCGCATTATGCTGCATTTGTGTCTATTCTTCTATCGTGTCGGGGTATAATGGTATAAAATACCATTATACTCCATCTTCAACTCGAAGAAGTTTGGTATCTCTACCTGGCTATCATGAAACGATCAAAGCATCTCAAGACGGAATCAAAGTTAATATTTTTTTTACAAGTTCTCACGTTTCGTGTAAGTAGTTGGCTGGGTTAATTTGGGGTTTAAGACCTATCATCACTTTAGTCATTAAGGCTGCTTATTACCATTTCGCCAGCAGTCAAGACTACATTAATCAGTAAAATAAATATTAAAGTCAACTATCAGTGTATTTACATGAGAGATATGTATATGTATATGTATATAGCCTAAATGCGTAACGGGGTTCAGCCATACAAACGACTTCCAGGTTGTTAAAGGACGAGAAAATTTCATTCATTCTTCATAAACAAAAACATGGAAGATTGAAATACAACCTCTATGAATCACGTAAAAAATTTCAGGAATCAATACCTCTGTGAAGATAGGTTACTCTGTTTTGACGAGTTCTCATCACAAATTTGGGATATTTTCCCTTTTTCTTGGGTAAAACATGATTACCCCCTTTTATATCGTTTAATCGACCCCGTTAAAAGTGCGAGTTTTTGTGATGGATACACAAAACACAGAAAACAACCTGTGGAATATTATGCCCTATGACTTTGGACCATAAGTGCCAGTTTCTTGAATCATTTACATCACAAAAGTGCATCAAAGCCTTAAAGAAGACAAATGAGTGGCTCAAGAAATGAAGCTTAGTCTGTAGTATCATTATGTTAATGGTATACAGCTTCGAGGTGTAGATGAGAAGGGTTCTTTTTTGTTGAAACTTATCGCCTTTCAGCAGGAAAAAGATTTGCCTGTGATTAGGCAAATCTTTTTCGATGCAAACAAGATTTAATATCAAACAGAACTGACAAAGTGAAAGAATGAATAGCAGAGAAAACCCCAAAACATTACAGCTCTCACAGAAAGGAAGGAGATACGAGAAACGAATGCAATATTCTCAGCTCTATATTTAAAAGCTAAAATAAGTAAATACAGAAATAATTTTTTGTAGTACACAAAAGAATATCATACATCAGAGACACCAGGGTGGGGTTGAACCCCCCGGGTCAAACTCCAGACCAACGGGGTTTCCCCCGGGCCAGCTGGCTACAATAAGATTCTCTTACTGGCCAGCGGGCCCTGGTAACGCGTGGGTCGGGAGTTTTAACCTGACCGCGGGTTCCCCACCCGTGGTGGTTTGCAATCGTGTCACTACGATTTCGTGAATAAACCTCAGTATTGAACATATGTACCCAAAACTGGACTGGCAGCATTGGATGTTGGGGATACATTTAGATTTAGGAAGGATAGGAAAACCCACTTGTTTAGCAAGAGAGTTGTTGACATTCGGTAAAAAAATACAAGAGTGTCAGTGAAGAAAAAACATATATATGTCATTAAAGCTAGACTGAAGAAACACATGAGTGGGAATGGTTGGTGTGAGACGGCCCCCCCTAGCATGGGCCAATAGGTCTACTTCACCCCCTTCTGTTATCTTTTTTCCCCAAACGTTTCGCCTAAAAGGGTTCGAAATTCAGTCCTATACGAAGGTGACAAGACTGAAGGACTGTGGGACTGACTACCCCCAAAAATGATAGACAATCACATCATTTTACCTCTTGACTGCTTTGTTGTCTCCGTATTGAAACACCTCTGATTCGACTGGAGAAACCACAGAAAGTAGGCGAAACGTTTCGGGAAAATTTAGATACCTAACCCTTGAACATGTTGATGAGTGGCCTGGTGGCTAGAGCTCTCGCTTCCCCGGGGGTTTGGGTTCGATTTCCAGCCAGGGTAGAAACATTGACGTGTTTTTTACACCTGTTGTCTACGTTCACCTATTAGTAAAATGGGTACCTGGGTGTTAGTCGACTGGTGTGGGTCGCATCCTGGGACACTGACCTAATTGGCCCGAAATGCTCAGCATAACAAGGGGCTTTCTATATAGTAGTATGTTATTGATGTCAGCTATGACTGTATACCTTGTACATGTACTTGTAGTAAATGAAGATACTGATAACGGGTACCATTATAATAATGATAATATACAGATCACACATTTGTGCTCAGACAAAGAGTACAAAATAAAAAATTTCGTCACTAAAACCAGTTGAAAGCAAGGGGAACAAAACCATTTTCTATCTTAATCCCAAATTGCAGACTGAGACACTTTTGCAATATTTTACCCTCAAGGAAGATTGGAGGAAAGAGGAGAGTTCCATGATGTTGCTGAGTAGTTCCTGGTCTAAGAAACTGGATCTGCCATTCACTTTCCAAACTCAAATATAATTGTCTCATATTCCCCCCTGCTCTGTATGACCCCCCATGGAACTGCCACTTCCCACTGAATCAAAAAAAATAATAATAAATAATAATAATAAAAATAATTAAAACAATAAAAAACCTAATAGTAATAATAAAATATTTTGTTATTGTTACCCTTTATAATGCTATTTATTATTTTTATTGTTATCCAATAGCAGTAATAATAATAATAATTATAATAATAATAATAATAATAATGATAATAATAATGATAATAATAATAATAATAATAATAATAATAATAATAATAATAATAATAATAATAATAATAATAATAATAATAATAATAATATAGTATAATAATAATAATAATAATAATAATAATAATAATAAATATTGAAGCTTACAATAAACTAACCCTGCAGGTTCAAGTATCTCTGGAAACATGTATTAAGCAAGAGACAACTTAAGACTCTGAAGATCAGTTTCAGCAAATATAATAGACAGAGGAGGAGCCACGAGCAAAAAGCATACAACATTCGTCATTAAGCAGAGAAACACATGAACGAGAGTGCTTCTTCTGTTTCTTGTGGATAGTTCACCCCCATCCCAGATTATCTCTAAGAATAAATACCGGGAAACTCTCCGGAGTCGGTATAAAAAATGCTATACATTACTGAAAAAAGTTAGGGGGGGAAAATGGAGGGCGGCACTTGCCGGTTTTTCGTCGACGGTAAATATAGCTAAGTGTTGGACAGGAGTTTTTTGTCAACAGAGTAGGACAGCTTTCTAAGGCTTGATACTGTAGACGTCTGAACAACAGCACCACCAATAACAACACCACTACTACACTACTATACATACACTACTACACACTACACTATTACTAATCAAATACACTACTACTACTACTACTACTACACAAAAAAATAATAATAATAATAATAAAATAATAATAACAGTAACAACAATAATATAATAAAAAAAGTTTAACTCTAAAATTAAAATTTTTGCCATGTAATTAAGTAGTTAAAATCTCAAAGCTAATACTGTATAATTCAAAGCGTCACGTTACTACCTCCAAGCCACTCAGGACCAAAGGATTTTGTTCACAGTGACTATGTATGTGTGTGCAAAAAACACCCCACTCTATCCCATATATATGTATGTGTGTATGTGTGTGTGTATGTGTGTGTATGTGTGTGTGTGTATATGTGTGTGTATGTGTGTGTGTGTATATGTGTGTGTATGTGTGTGTGTGTACGCACCTATTTGTGGTTGGGGGGGCGAGACTCAGTTTGGCCCCCGCCCCCACTGATCGCTACTAGGTCCTCTCTCCCCTCCATAAACTTTATCATCCCTGTCTTAAAGCTTTTTGGTTCCTGTCTCCACTACCTCACTTTCCAGACTATTCCACTTCCTGACAACTCTGTGACTAAAAAATTTCCTAACACCCTTTTTGACTCATCTGGTCTTAAACCCAATTGTGACCCCTTGTTTCTGTGTCCCATCTCTGGAACATCCTGCCTGTCCACCTTATCTATTCCTCGTTATCATGTTGTGTGTGTGTGTGTGTGTGTGTGTAAAACTGAACATAGGAAAGAGTAAGGTAATGATAAAAAAAACTTAGATGAAATTTTGGGATATTAAATTGAAGGGAGGGAGTATGGAGGAAGTGAATGTATTTTTATATTTGGGAGGTATTGTCAGGAGAGGGTCTTAAAAGACGGGGTGAATCATAGAATTAAAGGGGGGAAAGGGTGGGGGAACACTAAAGAGTCTGTGGAGACAAAGAATTTATCCATGGAAGAAAAAAGGGAATGATGAGAGATAGTGGTACCAACACTCTTATATGGGTGTGAAGTATGAGTGGTGAATGTTGCAACAAGGAGAAGGCTGGAGGCAGTGGAGATGTCGTGTTTTATGTGGTGTGAAATAATGCAGAAAATCATAGCTTGGGGATTAGGGGAGGTGCGGGGTTACTAAAAAATTATCCCGAGGGCAGAGGAAAGGCTGTTGAGGTGTTTCGCACATTTAGAGATGGAACAAAATAGAATGACTTGGAGGGTATATAAATTTGAGTGGAAGGAAACCTTTGGGAGGGGGCGTCCTAGGAAAGATTGGGAGGGGGTAAAGGAAGCTTGTGTGTGGGGGCTTGGACTTCCAGCAAGCGTGCGTGAACGTGTTAAAAAAGGGGGTGGAGACGAATGGTTTTTATGACTTGACGGGTTTTAGTGTGAGAAAGTAACATTTCTGAAGGGATTCAGGAAAACTGGTTGTCAGACTTGGCCAGGTGGAATGTACAGTGCCTCCCTCTGAAGGACCGGGTGTTGGTATATTGCAGTTTTTAACTGAGTCACCTCTCGCTTAATGGCACCCACAGAATGTACAGTTCTATCTACTTGTAATTAATTATTTGCGTTCGGGGAGTTGAGATGCAGGTCTTGGGCCCCCCCTTTCGGTTTTCTATTATTCCTAGGCTGAGAAAATGCTTTGTAACTTTATTTTGTTTCATGTCTCTCCTTAATTATCCTTTTCTATTTCAAAGTATTTTTAATTGTGCAGGGATGGTAGGGAAGGAGGATGAGCTGTAGTTCCTGGGCCCATCTCTTAAATTATTACCGAGTGAAAAAAATGTTTTGACCTTCAAAGGTTAAATTTGATTTTTTTCTGTCTGTTTGTCTGTGTCTTTCTTTTTGTTTTGTCTCTCTTTCTCTCTCTGACCCCCTCTTCCCCCCCCTTGTCTTAATTTCACTCTCACTCTTTTTGTTCCATTCTCTGTTTTTTTTTCCCGTCTCTGTGTTTCTTTTCACAGCCTTTCTATTTCCTTGTCTCTCACTCTCATTTATTGTCTCACTGTCTCTTTTCCGTCTGAAAATATTGCTTTTTTCCCTCTCACTTCTCTTTTCCACGTCTTATTCACCGTCTCTTATTCCCGTCTTATTCACCGTCTCTTTTTCCCCCTTATTCACCGTCTCTTTTTCCCGTCTTATTCACCGTCTCTTTTTCCAGTCTTATTCACCGTCTCTTTTTCCACGTCTTATTCACCGTCTCTTTTTCCAGCTTATTCACCGTCTCTTTTCCACGTCTTTTCACCCTTTTTTTTCCACGTCTTATTCACCGTCTTTTTTCCCTCTTATTCACCGTCTCTTATTCCCCGTCTTTTTCACCGTCTCTTTTTCCACTTTTTATCTCTTTTTCCACGTCTTATTCACCGTCTCTTATTCCACGCCACCGCCCCTTTTTCCCCGTCTTATTCACCGTCTCTTATTCCACGTCTTATTCACCGTCTCTTATTCCACGTCTTATTCACCGTCTCTTTTTTCCCCGTCTTATTCACCGTCTCTTTTTTCCCCGTCTTATTCACCGTCGCTTATTCCACGTCTTATTAACCGTCTCTTTTTCCACGTCTTATTCACCGTCTCTTTTCCACGTCTTATTCACCGTCCTTATTCCACGTCTTATTCCCCGTCTTTTTTTCCACGTCTTATTCACCGTCTCTTTATCTATCACTTTCTCTTCAGTTTTCCTCCTTTCCCAGCCTAAGCCCTTTTTCCTTTACTACCTTTTTTTCTTTCATTCTTCCTCCTTCCTCTCTTCTCTTTCCTTCTTTTTCTTTTTTTTTCTTCTCCCCTCCCTTTTCCCTTTTTTTTTTTTTGTCTAACCCCTGAGAATTAAACGGAGCAGTAAACATAAATTGTCTTCTGACGGTGTATTGGATTTTCCCGGCTTTCCCCCTCACTCTCATTGGGGAGATGATGACCAACCTGCTCCCCTCTCTTTCCTTCGTCCTCCCCTCAGCTCTCTCTCCCCTTCTTTCATCTCACTTAACCAGCATGGTCTTTAGGGGGGGGCATTTTCCCTTGAGTTTTGGACTGTCGAAGGCTGGGGGCATCTCATGACGTAGGTGAGTGTTGGGAGGAACAGGCATCTGGTGAGTAAATAAAAGGCATCATGTGTATCAGTGTATTTAGAAAACGAAGTCCCGGAAACTCAGAGGACAAAAAAGAAATCTACAAATACATTGGGGAAACTGAAAGCACCGACAGGACCTTTAACCAGCCATAACGAAAGAATAACAAACAATATGGGTATTGGATCAATACTCAACACAGCTTTGTGGTCAGTATTTTCAGTTTAACACTGATCTAAAGTTCAGTTGCAATATGTTTTTAGGGCCTGACTCTGGAAAACGGAAAAGCGGAATATTAAGAAATCAAGGCGTCAGATCAACTTATCTGTCAGAGTTACAAGGAATATAGTTACCAAATCTCCTAACGCAATAATTTACCGAACCATTAGAAGACATGGTACCAAAAACCGAAAACTTGCAAATGGGAGAGAGGAACCCCGTGGTTTGGGTTTGGGTGCGAATCAGCTCACAGTCTGGTGTCCGTGGTTCGATCCCTGGCACGGATGAAAACGCGAGCATGTTTCCAAACCCCTGCTGCCCCTGCCCCCGGGTACCGGGGTGTTCCCCCACTGTTTTGGGTGGCATCCTGGCGGGTGGTAGCACACGTTCATACAGCTGGTCTTTGAAATGACCCCAGGTAGAATAACAGCTATTAGCCTGTAAAATTGATTTTTTTAAGAAAAAAAATTATAACCTCAACCATCTCCCCATCAGCGAAATATTAATTTCAGATAAACAAAAATACACTTCTATTAGGTACAGGATGGTTAATTTTTTGGGTAACAATAACTTAATTATCAGATAACACCATGGATTCAGCAACAAAGTTTATGCCTGACCCTAGGTCGATTTTTTTAAATTAAAAAAATTTTCCTTCATAATTTATATGAAATCCGGGGTAAAAAATTCCCAAATATGGGGAATATCTGAGTTTCCAAAAGAATTCGGCGAAGTAAAAGAATTAGCAAAACTTATTGCTTGGGTAGCATTGAAAATTGGGTTGGGCAAAAAATTTTGTTAGAGGATGGATTGTGAAGGACATACCAGTATGGGCCAACAGGCCTGCTGCAGTGTTCCTCCTTTTTTTTGTTCTTAAACATCGAAGGTTGTTCAAAATCAAAGCACAAGGTATAACGTCATACCTGGAGAAGTGACTGCCACAAGCAGGAACCACAGGGGTAATGTGTGGAGAGGTTGTTAAATGAACACAGATATATCTAATGTATTTTTACTGTGAAAACGTTCGTCAGGGGCCCCTGTTGTTATGCTTGACAAAGCTCCGGGGAGCGAAACGTTACCATAGTAAATGTTGGTATTTTTACAATTATTACTAAGAGGGAGAGGTGTCTGTGTGGGTGGATATATAGAGTTTCCCCAACTATTAGTTCCGGTTCAACCCTCTTCAAACTTTCATAAAACATCTCAGGTAGTGCTTGCCTTGAAGAAAACTAAATATATTGATACAAACTTTAAAAAAAAAAACAACATCCAAAAGCAGACTATTTCAAATTGGTCCACAGAGTTTGCGCTTTGGTCTGAGACGATTAAGGTGAGTTTCAACATTGACTCGAACATGAATGCAAAAAGGATGGCAACAAACTTTTTTAAAAGAAACAAATATATTTCGGGGTTCTGTGTGATCCCAGAAAGGTATCCCCGTATGTCATCCGGGGTACCCTTTCTAACTCCCCTGCACAAAAGGGGAAAGTTCAGTGTGGTCATAAATTCCTTGCAGCAAAATTAAATATGTGGATAAGTGTCTATGTATAATATACAAATAACCCGCACAGCGTCACTTTGTAAATGGTCAAATTGGAGCAAACGTCGTCTTAAGTTTCTCTTTCCATGTGCAGGTTTTTGGTTTTTGTTCCAGTAACTATTGTCTTTGTTATTTTTATTTTTTTAAAAACCCGGGAATTTTAAAAATTTTTACCCCGGGTAAAAATGTTTAATATCCGGTTTAAAAAAATTTTAATACCTGGGTACTAAAAAAAAAAGTTAATAAGTTTTTAAAAAAACCCGGGGATTAAATTTTTTAAACCCGGGTATTAAAAATACCTTCCACAGACGTAAAACCCAGGTATTAATATTTTTAAACAGGAAAAAAACTGGAACAAAAATAGTGGGAAAAACTTGCTGCAAATTTTGTCAAGATTAGCACAAAACCAGAATGGTACAAGGAAAGCGAACATATTTCCCTGCAGCTGTGGGGGCCCCCCCAAAACCTTTTATTAACATAATGAAGAAAGGAAGGGGTTTCCTGATCATGTTGACCCCGTCATATTTTGACAATTTAAGAATAGAGCAAAAAAGTAAGACAATTTGTTTATTTAAGAATAGAGCCAAAAGAAGACAATTTTTTTTAAAAAATAGAGCCAAAAAGTAAGACAATTTGTTTAAGAATAGAGCCAAAAAGTAAGACAATTTGTTTATTTAAGAAGAGAGCCAAAAAGTAAGACAATTTGTTTTTTTTAAGAAGAGACCCAAAAAAGTAAGACAATTTGTTTAGGTCGTTACACAGCTTTAGATATTAAAAACCTCTTACAATGTAACATGTGGAAATTACCCTCCTGGCTAACAAATAGAAAAATAATACATTTCCACTGGGATCCTTTTATATACTTAACAATGAGATACAGTGAAGAAACTATCACGTATTGAAAATAAAGACTAAATAAGCTGAATAAATCAACTATCTAATTCCTAAGCCGGAAGGAAGATATGATTTCTTAAACTGTTAAAATGTTCATAATTTATTAACTGACCCGATGTGTTTATTTTTATATAAATTAAGGCATGTTTGTGTTTATAAAATAAAGGTGACTATCTTGGTAAATTTTTTATGTGCCCATAACATTTGCGTGTAACTAGGGTCATCAAAACAAAATAATGAGTACATAACAGATATATAAAAATTAACACAATATTCAGTAACATTCATTTGGTGATTTATTATTAAAAATAAGGGCAGAGGATGAAATGGTATGTATATAAACACTTGCAACACGAAGATTCCAAAAGAAAGTTTGACTTTATTGCTAATCCTAGGTTTATTTTTATATATATATATATATATATATATATATATATATATATATATATATATATATATATATATATATATATATATATATATTTTTTTTTTTTTTTTTTTCAACAAGTCGGCCGTCTCCCACCGAGGCAGGGTGACCCAAAAAGAAAGAAAATCCCCAAAAAGAAAAACTTTCATCATCATTCAACACTTTCACCACACTCATACATAATCACTGTCTTTGCAGAGGAGCTCAGATACGACAGCTGAGAAAAGTCCCTCCCAGCTGTCACTATCTCAGACCCCTCCTTTAAAGTGCAGGCATTGTACTTCCCATTTCCAGGACTCAAGTCCAACTAAATCAATTAACTGGTTTCCTGAATCCTTCACACAATGTTAGCCTGCTCACACTCCAACAGATCGTCATGTCCCAAAAACCATTCGTCTCCATTCACTCCTATCTAACACGCTCACACATGCTTGCTGAAGTCAAGCCCTCGCCCACAAAACCTCCTTTACCCCTTCCTCCAACCTTTTCTAGGACGACCCCTACCCCGCCTTCCTTCCCTACAGATTTATACGCTCTCCAAGTCATTCTACTTTGATCCATTCTCTCTAAATGACCAAACCACCTCAACAACCCCTCTTCAGCCCTCTGACAAATACTTTTAGTAACTCCACACCTTTTCCTAATTTCCATTCCGAATTTTCTGCATAATATTTACACCACACATTGCCCTTAGACAGGACATCTCCACTGCCTCCAGCCTCCTCCTCGCTGCAGCATTTGAACCCATGCTTCACACCCATATAAGAGTGTTGGTACCACTATACTTTCGTACATTCCCTTCTTTGCCTCCATGGATAACGTTTTTTGTCTCCACAGATACCTCAATGCACCACTCACCTTTTTTCCTTCATCAATTCTATGGTTAACCTCATCCTTCATAAATCCATCCGCTGACACATCAACTCCCAAATATCTGAAAACATTTACTTCTTCCATAATCCCTCTCTCCAATGTGATATCCAATTTTTCTTTATTTAAATCGTTTGATACCCTCATCACCTTACTCTTATCTATGTTCACTTTCAACTTTCTACCTTTCACATCTCCCAAACTCGTCCACTAACCTTTGCAACTTTTCTTTAGAATCTCCCATAAGCACAGTATCATCAGCAAAAAGTAACTGTGTCAACTCCCATTTGCATTTAATTTTCCAAAATTTAATCCCACCCCTCTCCCCAACACCCTAGCATTTACTTCTTTTACAACCCCATCTATAAATATATTAAACAACCATGGTGACATTACACATCCCTTCTAAGACCTACTTACCGGGAAGTAATCTCCCTCTCCCTACACACCCTAACCTGAGCCTCACTATCCTCAAAAAACTCTTTACAGCCTTCAGTAACTTACTACCTATTCCATACACTTGCAACATTTTGCCACATTGCTCCCCTATCCACTCTATCATATGCCTTTTCTAAATCCATAAATGCAATAAAAATTCTCTACCTTTATCTAAATACTGTTCACATATATGCTTCACTGTAAACACTTGATCTACACATCCCCTACCCACTCCTAAAGCCTCCTTGCTCATCTGCAATCCTACTCTCTGTCTTACCTCTAATTCTTTCAATAATAACCCTGCCATACACTTTACCTGGTATACTCAGTAAACTTATTCCCCTATAATTTTACACTCTCTTTTATCCCCCTTCCCTTTATATAAAGGAACTATACATGCTCGCTGCCAATCCCTAGGTACCTTCCCCTCTTTCATACATTTATTAAACAAAAATACCAACCACTCCAGCACTATATCCCCCTGCTTTTAATATTTCTGTCATGATTCCGTCAATTCCAGCTGCTTTACCCCTTTCATTCTACGTAATGCCTCACGCACCTCCCCCACACTCACATCCTGCTCTTCTTCACTCCTAAACGATGTTGTACCTCCCTGGCCAGTACATGAAATTATCGCCTCCCTCTTTTCATCAACATTTAAAAGTTCCTCAAAATATTCCGCCATCTACCCAATACCTCCAGCTCCCCATCTACTAACTCCCCTACTCTGTTTTTAACTGACAAATCCATTCGTTCCCTAGGCTTTCTTACCTTGTTTATCTCACTCCAAAATTTTTTCTTGTTTTCAGCAAAATTTCTTGACAGATCCTCTCCCATTCTTTCATCCGCTCTTCTTTTGCACTCTCTCATCACTCTCTTCACCTTTCTTTTACTCTCCATATACTCTGCTCTTCTACTAACACTTCTGTTTTGTAAAAACCTCTCATAAGCTACCTTTTTCTCTTTTATCACACCCTTTACTTCTTCATTCCACCACTCACTCCTCTTTCTGCCCCACATTCTAATACTGCATTTTTAAAACTATCCCAACTCTCTTCAACCCCCCCACTACTCCTACTTGCACTAGCCCACCTTTCTGCCAATAGTTGCTTATATCTCACCCTAACTTCCTCCTCCTTAGTTTATACACTTTTACCTCTCTCTTACTTGCTGTTGCCATTTTCTTTTGTCCCATCTACCTTTTACTCTAACTGTAGCTACAACCAAATAATGATCTGATATATCCGTTGCCCCTCTATAAACATGTACATCCTGAAGCCTACTCATCAACCTTTTATCCACCAATACATAATCCAACAAACTACTTTCCTTACGTGCTATATCATACCTTGTATATTTATTTATCCTCTTTTTCATAAAATATGTATTACTTATTACCAAACCTCTTTCTACACATAGCTCAATTAATGGCTCCCCATTTACATTTACCCCTGGCACCCCAAATTTACCTACTACTCCATCCACAACATTTTACCCACTTTAGCATTAAGATCCCCAACCACAATTACTCTCTCACTTGGTTCAAAACTCCCCACCCACTCACTCAACATTTCCCAAAATCTCTCTCTCTCCTCTACACTTCTCTCTTCTCCAGGTGCATAAACACTTACTATAACCCACTTTTCACATCCAACCTTTATTTTACTCCACATAATCCTTGAATTTATACATTTATATTCCTTCTTTACCTGCCATAACTGATTATTCAACATTATTGCCCCTCCTTCTTTAGCTCTAACTCTATTTGAAACCCTGATCTAATCCCATTTATTTCTCCCCACTGAAACTCTCCTACCCCTTCAGCTTTGTCTCACTTAAAGCCAGGACATCCAGCTTCTTTTCATTCATAACATCTACAATCATCTCTTTCTTATCATTCGCACAACATCCCGCACATTCAAACATCCCACTTTGACGGTTCTTCTTCTTCTTTTAGTAAGCTATACAGGAAAAGGGGTTACTAGCCCATTGTTCCCGGCATTTTAGTTGACTTTTACAACACGCATGGCTTACGGAGGAAAGATTCTTATTCCACTTCCCCATGGATATGAAAGGAAAAGCAATAAGAACAAGAACTATTAAGATAAAATCAAAGAAAACTCAGATGAGTGTGTATACAATAAACGTGTACATGTTTGCGTAGTGTGACCTAAGTGTAAGTAGAAGTAGCAAGACGTACCTGAAATCTTGCATGTTTATGAGACAGAAAAAAGACACCAGCAATCCTACCATCATGTAAAACAGTTTCAGGTTTCTGTTTCACAGTCACCTGGCAGGATGGTAGTACCTCCCTGGGTGTGTGATTTCGATTTTTTTCCATAATGCATCGCACAACAGTGAGTGAAGATATTGTGACAGTCCTCCTCAGTTTTCTTGTTTCTAAGACTACTACTACTACTACTACTACTACTACTACTACTACTACTACTACTACTACTACTACTACTACTGTTACTATTTCTTTGCTAACACTCTACTCTCTGACATTTTTATCACCACCACTATTACCTTCTTATTGCTACCTTTCTCCCTGTTGCACTAATTCTACCACTACTATTGCTACTACTACTACTATCATATAATGTAATCCTTCCTCTACCGCCCACAGGATGGGTATGGAGTGCATAATAAAGATCTTAAACTGCTACTTCCTCCACACGACAACAATCCCCGCCCCCCCTCCTATATTCTCTGGTTCCTTTCTTCATTCTCTGTGTGACTAGTTAATAATCCAAGTCGGGGCGAAACGTTGTCCTATATTCTAAATCACTATACGCGGAATATATAATTAATTTTGTATTTAATATACAGAGCTCAACAAGCAGAAGAAAAAACTAAAAAGTTGAACTTGCCAGGATTCGAACCTGGGTTCTTCTGATCCACACTCAGACATGTTATCCGATGTGACTCTAGGAACCAAGATTTAATTTATGGCACTATATATATATATATATATATATATATATATATATATATATATATATATATATATATATATATATATATATATATATATATATGTGTGTGTGTGTGTGTGTGTGTGTGTGTGTGTGTGTGTTTGTATAGCAAGAGCAAAAACATTAAAATCTCGACCTTACCAGGAGTCGAACCTGGGTTCTTCCGATTCGGAATCAGACGCATTATCCGTTACGCTACAAGGCCCTAAGTAGTTATATATTGCAGTTCATATATATATATATATATATATATATATATATTTTTTCAACACGTCGGCCGTTTCCCACCGAGGCAGGGTGGCCCAAAAAAAAAACGAAAGTTTCTCCTTTTACATTTAGTAATATATACAGGAGAAGGGGTTACTAGCCCCTTGCTCCCGGCATTTTAGTCACCTCTTACGACACGCATGGCTTACGGAGGAAGAATTCTGTTCCACTTCCCCATGGAGATAAGAGGAAATAAGAACAAGAACTAGTAAGAAAATAGAAGAAAACCCAGAGGGTGTGTGTATATACATATGCTTGTACATGAATGTGTAGTGTGAACTAAGTGTAAGGAGAAGTAACAAGACATACCTGAAATCTTGCATGTTTATGAGACAGAAAAAGACACCAGCAATCCTACCATCATGTAAAACAAATACAGGCTTTCGTTTTACACTCACTTGGCAGGACAGTAGTACCTCCTGGGCGGTTACTGTCTACCAACCTACTACCTAGAATATATATATATATATATATATATATATATATATATATATATATATATATATATATATATATATATATATATTATAGTAGTGGTGGTGGGGCAGCAGTAGTAATAGTAGTGGCAGTGGTGGTACTAGTAGTTGTAGAAGTACTAGTTGTAGTAGTACTAGTAGTTGTAGTAGTACTAGTAACTGTAGTAATACTAGTAGTAATATAGCAACAGTGATACTGAACAAAGGATCAGAGCAAAATCTTGGCGAAGAAATATTAATAGTAGAAACAAAAGTAGAAACAGAAGTAGAAACAGTAGTAGAAACAGTAGTAGAAACAGAAAAGGAAAAAAAAATACTGATCGCGAATGATTAAATAGGAATTAAAATTTCACAGTTTTACTCATAAAATGGTCAAATCTATATCTAGACACCTGAATTTCACTCACCGCCATTGTTGAATTAGGAGGCAACTTTTACGAAACTTTGAAACTACATGACTGAGAGTTTTGGAAGTTATTTGAGTCATTTCAGGATACTGGAAATGGGTTCAATAACTGGTCACAGAGCACCTGCACATGCCAATGATTACTTGACTCTGGCCTTTGTCACCGTACACAAGAGATCGAAATTTGAGCTCGATAGGATGAGGGCTTCTCGAGTTGTGCTCGAAGGAATGTCGAAGATTGGGAGGATGAAGGAAAAAGAAAAATATTATTTAATCTCCTAAAGGTAACCCTTGGGGGATACCTAACATGAGAAGAAGAAAGACCTTGGAGTAATCATAATCAACAATTTCAAAAGTACCAAGCAATGCCTATCGTGAGCAATAAAACTAATTGAATGCTGACGTTCATAGGTTAGAACTTCGAGTACAATTCACTGGATACCTTATTGACACTCTATAATGCACTTGTTAGACCACAACGTCCAGTCCTCGTGAAGAGTGTGCAGAGAAGAGCCACAAACCTCGTGAAGAGTGTGCAGAGAAGAGCCACAAACCTCGTGAAGAGTGTGCAGAGAAGAGCCACAAACCTCGTGAAGAGTGTGCAGAGAAGAGCCACAAACCTCGTGAAGAGTGTGCAGAGAAGAGCCACAAACCTCGTGAAGAGTGTGCAGAGAAGAGCCACAAACCTCGTGAAGAGTGTGCAGAGAAGAGCCACAAACCTCGTGAAGAGTGTGCAGAGAAGAGCCACAAACCTCGTGAAGAGTGTGCAGAGAAGAGCCACAAACCTCGTGAAGAGTGTGCAGAGAAGAGCCACAAACCTCGTGAAGAGTGTGCAGAGAAGAGCCACAAACCTCGTGAAGAGTGTGCAGAGAAGAGCCACAAACCTCGTGAAGAGTGTGCAGAGAAGAGCCACAAACCTCGTGAAGAGTGTGCAGAGAAGAGCCACAAACCTCGTAACATCATTGAAAAATAAACCGTGGTAAGAATTATTCAAAGTTCTTAACCATTTGTTTCTTAGGAAATGGAGATGAGGGTAAAGTCTAATTCAAAATTTTGAGATATAGAATTGTTTTGATACGATCAAGGAGAATTACTTGAAATGTAAAATGAATCTACAAATCGAAATATTAAAAAGAAACTTCAAGACAGAAGGTACCATGCAAAATTGTATTATGTTTTTAAAATTTGATAATACACTGCGGAAAAATGAAGTCCACTTATTCTTGATATTTGTTCAGCAGTTTCAGGATGATGAGGTGACGAGGAGCCAAGTTAAAAGGAAAAGTGGTAGAAGTAGTTAGTTGTGTTTATCATAGTAATGGTGCAGAGTGGAGTAATACTTGTAGTTATGACTGAAAAAGTACTAATTAAATAGAGATAGTTAGTTGTAGCCGATGCCTTCCATTCACGCCCATCTGTCCTGTAAATTACAAGCCATGGGTGTTGGATATTCTTTTCATGCTGACAGTGGCCAGACTGGAGCATGAGGGAAGACCCATCAAACACATAATACTCGATAGTCTTTAATCTAGATAGAAATAGATAATTTTTCTCAACATGTAGCCATGGTACGGACTCTAAAGCCTCTATTGTATGTCTTTCTAATTCATTCATTCATTGACACACACACACACACACACTCTCTCTCTCTCTCTATCTGCTGGTTATTTTCTTTCCCCCCCCCTTCACCCTCCCTCTCTCTCACACAATAGTGCTTATGTTTCTGATGAGTCAAGTTACCGCACCATTATGCAATCACCGCCTTCATTATCTCCTTCCCTATTACCACGCACCGCTTCTCCCCCCCTTTGTCTCCAGCTGCAGCTGTGACCCCCCCCCTTCTGCACCTCCCCCCCACTTCCTCGCATCCTCTCCCCTTCGCTGCCCAGCTCTATCCACTCAAACGCTCTCTCAACCCCTTTCCCCTTTCTCAGAATTCCAGTTCTCCTGTGCAGGATCTGCTATCAGGAGACATAAAAATTTTAAGTAACACTAACCCCAGTTATGCGGGAAAGGGGAAACCCTTTCCCCGGCCCCGTAGCTGATGAACCCGTAATGGAATATATTTGACGATATCCTCATTGCTCTACTGATCAGATTGACGCTGAAAAAAGGGTCCCAGAAAAAGGCTGAAGCTATTTAAGTCTCCCAGCTCGGCTGAAGCTTTTAAGTCTCCCAGCTCAGGCTAAGGGCCCAAAGTCTCCCAGGTCAGGCTGAACATTTTAAACACCTTCTGGGGGGCACCATCCTGCGTGATGGCACATGGCAGAAAAATATATTAATTTTTTTTTTGGGTTAAGAAAACAAAAAAAAAAAAAAATCTTCATCATCTTCCCTGTCTGTCTGTCTGTGTCTGTTTGTCTCTCCCTCCCCCCCCCTTTTTTTCCCCCCCATTTCCAGTATCTTGTTTCTCCCCCCCCCCACTTTCCCCTGGCTTTTTTTTGGATGCTATCTATTCCCTTTAAATTTCCCCCCTCGTCCCAAACATCATCTTTCTATTTTTTTCTAGAGAACCCTGTGCTTTCTTTATCATACCTTTCTCTCCACTGGCCTTCGTCTTTAAGTCAAATTACCCTTTTTTGGAAAAAAGGAAGTTTTCGTAAAAAATATTTTTTATTAAAAGTATCATCTTTGAAAATATAAAAAAAAAAAAAATTATAATCATTATTATTTTAATAGTGTTTTTTTCCTACCTTTGGTTTTCCCGAGCTTCTATAAGGGCGGAAAGGTGTGGGCTCCATGGGGGTTTTGGCATACTCTAAATCTTACACTAACCCAAAAAAAGTATTCCTTGATAACTTTTGGGAAAATTTTTTTTCCCCTTGGCTTAGCTAGATTTATAAATGTTGCTCATGTTAATCATTAATGTATGCTTCTAGTGAACCCTGTTCTCCTTCAAAAGGGGGGTATTATCCCCCCTTTTTTTTTTCGTCAATTTTATGAAAAATGGTCAGTCTGGCAATATGTTCGATGTAGTGTTTAACCCTCTCAGACTGCATTCAGTTTCCAGTCTTTTCTCTTCTTAATCTATTCTCATTATTATGCACTTACCAGGTTGGGGAAATCTGGAACCCTCTTACTAAATCCTGTTGGATGCGTTTCAAATTTTTTTGATTATTTAAAAATTCACCCTAAAATTTAAATTTTTAAAAGGGTTTGGGTTTTTTCACTCTGAGGATGTAATCATATATAAAAAAAAAGCAGAGTTCAATATGAAAAACTTTGGAGGATAAAAATTTAAACCCAAAATGCAACATTTGGGTTATCTTTTTTGTAGACGTTTCGCCACCCAGTGGCTTTTTTAGTGTAATTCAAGGGGAAAAAAAGTGAAGACTGTAGAAGTTTTACAAAGAGGAAATTTTAAAAAAATCCCTCAATCTTGGAGTAGGTGATAGGCCCCCCGTCTTGGGATCTTTACTCGTCGCCCTTAAACACTCTGATGCCCCCAAATTTTTTTCTAATGTTTAATCTTTAGGTATCCAGGCTTTTTTTTTATTTTGCCCCATTTATTCTTCTTCTCAAAAACAGTAAATCAATTCTCGGTTTGTTTGGCGAATGGTTTCTTATAGTTAAAGGGGAAAAAAGACTTCCTAGCATTCTTACTCTCCCCCCAATTTTTTCAGATTTCGTAGCATTCCCCTTCCCCCCTAGCAATTTTTACAGATTTCCTAGCATTCTTACCCCCAAATTTTTTTTGACTTCCCAGCATTCTTACTCTCCCCGAATTTTTTCAGACTTCTTAGCATTCTTACTCTCCCAGCAATTTTAAAAACAAGGGTTTTAATTTTTCGCCAGTTTTGGGCGTCTCTTGTGCGTTCTTTTCTTATGTTCCACTGCTCTCTTTTCATTATTTTTATTTATGGGGGAAAAGCTTGCTAGATATACTGGCCTAGAGCTCAGTGCTTCGAGGCTGTTTACCTTTTGTATAATGCGATATTTTTTTAATTTTCGAGCTGTCTAGAAACTTTCCCGTTTTTTTTCTATTTTAGCAAAAAAGCAGACAAGCAGAAAGAGGGGTTTTTTCCCCCAAACGTAATGACACGATTGCAAACAAACCCCAAAACCCCCGGGGGGGGGGTTGAACTCGTGGCAGTGAGTCGTAAAACTCAGACCCGCGCGTAAGCTTTAATTAGTGATAAAGATGATACTGTCCACATGACGTTGAAAATCTTAACCCCCGGGGGTTTGGGACCTTCCTCCATTTTTCCCCCCCCTGAAGACCCAAGATAATTTTTTATTTGCTCTCATCCCTTTCTTTTGTGTCTGATTTCCTTCGCCGTGTTAATTTCCTGCTTTTCCTATTGTCCTTGGTGTTTCTTGCCTGTTTTTGGCATCTCTTTTGATTCTACACTGATGACCCCACTGGTACCCTCCGTGACTCTCATGATGACTCTCACTTTACTCTACTGGGGTCTTACCTTGGGGTTTTGCACATACTCCTTTATCATCCTTTGTCTTTTTCCAAAATTTTTAAAAATGTTATTATTTTTTCCCCCGTTGTTGTCTCCCTAGATGTGGCTTGCACGGACGGGGGGTTTAATCCCCCCCGTTCCATGGTTTTTTTTTTAATCATGCTATTACGTTTTTTTTTAGTCATGATGGCGGCTGTATATCATTTTTTTTTTTTACTTATGCTAAAATTTTTTTTATACCCTTTTTTTTTTAAAATTTTTTTAGCCCCGTAATTTTGTTGCTGGGGGTTTCCTTAAATCTCCGTTTTCTGCCGTTCTCCTTTAGAATATTTCTTATCCCTTTTGTTTTTTCCTCTCTACTTTTTCCCGCTTAGACTACATGTTCTTTTGTGTTATGTATTTCTCTTGCTAGTTGAAATTTGGCTATGATTTCGCATATTTTGATTTTCTTTCCTATAGTTTCTGTTTCCCACTACAGTTCCCTTTCTAAAAAAAACTCCATTGTCTTCTGGCGGGGAATTTTTTTTAAAACCCTTTTTAATACCTCTTATGAAGTCTGTTTTCAATAAATTCCCTAGGCTCCCTCCTTTCCATCCCCCACTTTCCCCCAGAAAGTCCAATTTTTGGATATGGTTGGACCCCTTGTTTTTTTTTTATGCTAGCTTAATCCAGGTTGAAGAAAGATTCAGTCTTGCTGGCTCCCCCCTCTTATGCTCAAATAGTTTTAATATGCTGGCTTATGAACTTTCTCATTAAGGTTTATAATTTTCTCTTTCTATTTTCTTGTCCCCCAATTTTTTTCCCCCGGTTTCTTTCATTCTATTTACAGTTGTAGTCATAATATAACTAAGACCCGTGTCGAAAACACTAGTTTTTTCCTGAAAAACCCCTTACCTAACCAAACCCTAAATTATATATATTTTTTTTCATTTTTTTTGCCGCCAGTTGGTTTGGTACTTGCATGGTGAGGGATAGGGGGGGGAAAAAAAAGGGCATTGATGGGGGGATGTCATCAATGACCTTTTTTCCCCCTTTTATTAAGGGGCCACGGGTTGTGGGGGGTTTTGCGCCCTTTTGGGTGGGGGGGATTTATGCTGGGGGGGGGAAATTGTTGGGGAAATGGTGGGGAAAAAAAAAGGGGGTTGGTATAGGAAGTGAGGGTAGGGCATCTTTGGTGCATGACTGGGATTGTAAGTAGGGGGGGGAAAGTTGAAGTGGTAACAAAAGGGGGAAAAGGGAAACAAAAAAATTGAAACTGTGTCTACAGAAAAAGACTTTTTTAAAGTATTACTGAGTCAGCTATACGCTTTTTTCATCACACATCTGTATCTAATTGGCTCCTTGTGATGCTTGTCACCATGGGGGGGGGGACTGCTGCTCTGTTTCCCCTCCAGCAAGTGGTTTCTTCAGATCAAAAAAGGGGGGGGAATTGAACTCATGGCGGGTGATTTAGGTCTCCCCCGCCCGGGGGGTTTATTTCCCAGTATTTGTTTCAGTTGTCCCCCCCTTCCAACTTTGTCATCATTTTTTTTTTTTATCAGGAATGTTTTCTTTTTTTCATTCCTTCCTTGCCTTGTTATTCTTCTCCCCATCGTTCCTCCCCCACCCCCATCATTTCCCCTCATCTCTGTCATTTCACCCCCATCATTCCCCTTCATCAATGTTTCCCCCTTCCCTGTCCTTTCCCCCCCCATCCCTGTCATTCCTCCTCATCCCTGTCATTCCCCCTCACCCCCGTCATTTTCCCCCTTTATCCCTGTCATTCCTCCTCACCCCCTTTATTCCCCCTCACCCCCGTCATTCCCCCCTTACTGTCATTCCCCCTCATCCCTGTCATTCCCCTTCACCCCTGTCATTCCCCCTCACCCCCGTTTCCCCCTCATCCCTGTCATTCCCCCTCACCCTGTCATTCCCCTCACCCTGTCTTTCCCCCCCCACCCCTGTCTTTCCCCCCCCCCCCTGTCATTCCTCATATACAAATCCCCCTTTTTTCTTATCGATTCTAAAGTTTTTTTTGTTTTTTTTATCAAAAATTTTTTCTAAATTTAAGTTTTCAAGGATCAATTTTCTCTGAAAAACCTGCCAAAAAATAATTTTTACACTTTTTTAGTCTCTTGACTCGCTGCTGAAGCTGTCATCTAACTCTTTTCTGGAGGCAAATAGATCAGTGCTAACAAGAGTGAAGACACATTGTCTAACAAGATCTTACTAGGATGTCATGTCGAGGCTTGTAGAGGGTTTTGAGTTGATAAAGCTCAGCACAGAGCTCCTTGTGCAGGAATGGTATAAAATACTGACAATGAAGTTGCTATCCAACATCTGCGTATCTTTTTTTTGGTTTCGCCCCCCAGTGGCCTTATCGATACAAAGACAATGTGAAAATGTGAAAAAATACAAAAGATAGGTAATCAGTCCCACAGCCTTGGCGTTGGTGGACAACTGTGACTTACGGTGCCCCGGTGTTGCAGTGTTTAATTTTTCCCAAAAGCCCCCCTTGAGTTTTTGGGCGGGGCTCTATAGTCTATGCGTAAAACCGGGTTTCCCCCCCTTCCATCCCCCACAAAATACTGTCCTTCAACGTTTTTTTTCTCTGTTCTACGCAATTCTTACCTTCTTTAAATCGCATTTTTAAATTTTTTCTTTCAGTCCACTGGTTTCTAATTTCCTTTCTCTCTGCCTCAATGTCCTCGTTATTTTAATTTCCCTCCCTCTTTCCCGTTTTTCCCACTTTTTAAACCCCCCCCAAAAAACTGTCTTCCCCCAAAAAAAGTTACCCTTCATCCCCTTTCTCTGTTATTCCTCTTTCGTTTCCCTTCCCTTTTTTCCCTTTGTCGTAAATAGAAATTTTTCTTGCCGAATAAGGCAAGCAAAAATTTTATCAATAATTTCGAAAAAAACTTTTTTAACCTAACAAAAAAAAATATTTAATTGTGTTTGTTTATTATTAGATTATTGTAAACTTTTCTACAATTCTACAATATATTTGCTGGGGGGAAAGGGTAAACTAAATTGCGCTTGTTATAATAAGGTTAGGTAAGTTTTTTAGTTCTTTTGGTACAAATCTCTTAATTTTTTTTTTAACATAAATGAAAAAATATATATTTAAACTATGAAAATTTTTTGAAAGAACTTAATTTTAAATGCGTTCTTGCTAATTGACCAATTTTTCCTATTCAAACGACATATATATCATATTTATAAATTGCCTGTCTGATCAAGTTATCTGCCCCTTTGGAATGACAGCGGAATCACAACATATATTTATAGGTTGTCTTTCTTTTCTAATATTTTTATTCTCCTTTCATCTCATTCATGTCTCCACACTGTTATTCTTTTATTATTCTCAGATTTTTTATACGTCAACCCCTTTTTGTCCTCTATCATATCCTCTTTTTTCCCTTTTTCTTGAGTTTCTCTTTTCAGGTATGTGATGGTGTCAGTTGTGATGGTGTCAGTGGTGTGATGGTGTCAGTGGTGTGGTGGGTTGCAGTGGGGTGGTGGGGGGGGCAGTGGTGTGGTGGTGTGCAGTGGGTGGTGGTGTGCAGTGGTGTGGTGGTGTGCAGTGGGTGGTGGTGTGCAGTGGTGTGGTGGGTCGTGGTGGGTGGTGCAGTGGTGGTGGGTGCAGTGGTGTGGGGGGGTGCAGTGGTGTGGTGGTGTGCAGTGGTGTGGTGGTGGCCGGGGGGGTGGGGGGGGTGCAGTGGTGTGGTGGTGTTCAGTGTGGGGGGGTGCGTGGTGTGGTGGGGTGCAGTGGTGTGGTGGGGGGGCAGTGGGTGGTGGGTTGCAGTGGTGTGGTGGGTTTCAGTGGTGTGGTGGTGTGCGGGGGGTGGTGGGTTGCAGTGGGTGGTGGGTGCAGTGGGTGGTGGGTTGCAGTGGTGTGGTGGGTTGCAGTGGGTGGTGGGGTGCAGTG